>JAQZDE010000096.1:0-25000 GCA_037576195.1 Phytoseiulus persimilis
TATACTTTTGTCAAGTAAACCGGCACTGGTATGGACTTTTCAGACTGTTGAGCACTGCTCAGATTGAACATCATCGAGGCCTTCCCAAGCACGAACCACAGCCGAAACGAGCGAATGGAATCGTCACTCGCTGTCTTGCTTAGCCGACGTAAGCACGAAACCTAGAACCTTAAGAAAGGATATCTGATCGGGGCGCATTCTCGAGAGTGAGCTCCAAGTGTAATGGAACGGAGGGCAGGATGCTACACTATTTTAGACCATTATTCGAGTCATCGAGGGGCCCTGTGCTGATCAATGATTCGGGCCGTCAATGTGGACACGATCTGAGAATAGTCTTTGCCGAGCATATCACCTCTGAATCGGTCGAGAATGCATTGGAACATGCTCCGTGACTCGACGAATCGTGTGTCTGGAAAGCTGGGCTCCGCACGGAGTCCACATTAAAGGCGACAAGTGCCAAACTGAGCAATCGTTCCTTTTGTCGGTCGCCCAGAGCTTGCCTCCCATATCATTGCCGAAGCATGATTCATGACCCCAGAAGGCTGAACTTTCATTCAATGGTAATGTACAGAACGCGACCTGGGAGAACGATTCCATGAAGCTGTTCCCGTCGCCGAGAGCGTCTGGCAGACCAAATCGTTAGAGCTGTAGCGGGAGTTCCAGCCTTGCCGAACAAGATAGGAAGTCTGACTGGTCTCATCGACTTATGCTCAGCACAAGCATGGAGCGGGTGAAACCTGCACTCCAGGTGGTCCGGCAGTAAAGTCACAAAAAACCTTCGGACAACGCTCTGTCCGAATAGCCGGTCTCCTAAAAATTGCCTGATCAGGTGCGTAATGAGCAGAGAGCTCAATGAATCTCTTAGCTCCGCGATCAGGTCAACGAAGAGAGTTCTCTGATCCACTCGAGACATACTGCGAATAAGACTTCCGTTCTCGGTGAACTCGATACCTCGCACTGTTTGGTTCTCGATCACTCTTTACGCCTTCACGAAATTTATCTCCATGATCCACGAATTACAGATCAAGAGGAAGCTCACCTGTCGACCTCGAGTTAGTTGTGCATGTCACACGAGAATAAGCTCCGAGCTCTCGATTCTAGATCAGGCGTAGTGTCGAAGAATTTCTCACAGCCGCCACTATAGACCCGGAGATACCTCTGGGAGAGAGAAAATGTCGACGAATCACCAAAGTTCGACACAATGTCGCTAATATGGTTGTGTCTAGGATCAGATGCTGGAGGCGGAGCTGAACAGAAGACGGGAGGTTCACTGAGCACCCATTCCTCAGGTAGCCGGGGAACCAGGCCGTGATCAGAACTGATCCAGTGGCGTGTACAGGAATCTCGGTCGGGAGGGGATGAAACCAAGAGTGCATGGTCATTGCTCCCTCGGAGCGAAGTTACGCCTCTTCCAGAACGATTGAAGCTCAAAATTTCGACCGAAAAACCCTGCTGCCCTGAAAAATGAGAGCGCCATGTCTGGAGTAGGATTGTTGATGTCTTCGGAATCAAGCTGAATTTGACTAGCGCCCGGGACAAGATCGTGAGTTGGGGGAGGGGGGTAAGGCCCCCCACTTGTACAGGCCACTGAACTGATCCCCCATAGAATCTGCTCTACAGCGGCTTCAACAATCGAAGGAGGACGTCTGTTTCCTGCGTGAGACCGCTCTTTGTCGACGCCCCGATAGTCAATTTCGGCAATCAGCACAGCTTTTTCACTGCCCGCGATTCGCCCGTGTGTCCCGTCGCCCCGAGTTCGGTCGTCATTGATCACAAAGGTAATCGACGGAGTATTCGATAGTGTCGTGCGGTCCTTCTGAGACATGGTTGCGGAGAAGGGAATTAATCCTGATTCGCGCTCGAGTCCACTCGCTCCGCGGGGGAATCCGATGCCACGAGGGGGTGGGGGGGTTCGGAATCAGCTTGAGGCTGGCAGGAGGCGGATCGTTATCTGTCTGCCCGGAGACGAGGAGAATCACCAAGGAACATCCAATCGTATATGGGAATCATGGTTGCGGAGCCCTCAACGGTGGGTCACGTGCCGAGACTTCAAGACTAGACGTCTTCTGTGAGAGCGCTCTCGAGTTGAGAACGATTAAGCTGAAACCATCGTTGTGCTCGTACGTCCGTCGCGGTTTTCTACACGCAGCTCTCCCGTCCTGTGTGATTTCTAGGTGAGCAATCGCTTACGAAAGCTGTGAGATTTCCTCCTGATAAACGTCTATGGTATCCTACTACATTGGCGAATCCAAAGTTTTGGAAACACGAGTTTCCCTCGACCAGCATTTCGTTGTGGATTGCTCGTTCCCACAGTGTACATTTTCGGTTCAGCATGAAATCGTTCCATCGGAGCCCTTCGAGAAATCAGGAGGAACTTCGTGGGCGGGCGCATCCAGAGACTCTCTCCACTCATGGGAGTGAAGAGTTGTAGCCAGCTGATGACCATCAAGCCATCGAGTGATTTGTGTTGTTATACAGCAGCTACAACACGGTTCCCTCTCTCAACCAACACTGTTCGCTACGGGCGAGTTCTCCCCAGTGTTCAGACTCGTCTAGAACACAAATCGTGGTCCGAACTCAGGGTTTTGGTCTCACTTGCTCCAGGTGAAGTGGTCGAAGCCACTTGCTCATCATCCGGAGAGATAACCATGGCTGACTTACTGGGGTCTATAATGACTTCAATGGAGAAGGCCAAACCCAAGCAAGCGCCCACCGACGAGAAACAACGCGATCTCATCAAAAGTAAGATTCTATCTAAAGGTCATCCTGACTCAGTCTGCCATTGGCGGAGTTGGGTAGCATCTCTGAGTGAGGGGTCATGGAAACGGGAGGAGTACGGTGCAGGGTATCAGGTTGGATTCGATCTCGTCTCGAAAACTGAGCCCGCGGGGGAACTCAAAGTGCTCCTCGCGAAGAGTTGACGTCCAGCCCTTCGGGGTCCGATTCGAGGAGGATGATTCTCGATTCCTCTCGTTGGGCTTCGGGGCTGTCCTGCTCGGTATTGATTCCGTTGCTAAGCTCGCGAGGCATCGACAATCGAAATCGCGAAAGAGAGCAGTGCATGATCCCGCCACGGTTCCCCATCCGGTCAGCATACTTTCGCTCCGAGCTTGCAAGTGTTTCTCATAGACGGTCATTGCTTCACCCTCCGGCGTCCGACCATGACTGTGACTGTCGGCTTTGTGTCGTTGTGACGTCAGATTCGCTCTACAGCTGATGATAATTCGAGTCAAGCGTCAAGAAGAAGGATAAAATTGAAGATCATGGACTGGAAGTAATTGGCTGAGCAGTGGCAGCGTCTGTAAGTTGTGATGCCCGCATCTTAGGGACTGTTGGAGATGGGCCGGTCCACGCTGGGAAGGTTCTCGGAGTCATGTGGTGGAGGGAACCTACCACAGACCTAACAACTCGGAGCTGTTCTGGGCGAGCTACGAACCTCTGCATTCCGCCTTCCAGAACAACGAGAGGCAGCGAAGAAGGCTGAAGAAGATCACCGCAGTAAGCTCAAGCACTTCAAGGAGAAAACTGCTCAGGTCATGGAGCAGTTCCTGAAGGACGCAAAGAACCCCAGTTTCAACTTTAAACCCGTTCCCAAAGTTTACCGGGCGATAATGTAAGCGACCAAGTAGGCCATCCAACTCCGCATGCCCCCGTCCGCCATTCGAACGAATTTCTACGGTAGTGTTTCGTTGATTACATTCAGTCTGATCGAATGTTATGTGGCTCTTCCAGACACGACGTCGCAGAAACGAAGCGGTTACCCGCATATTCGTTCGGGGAAGAAGATATTGATCGACACGTAGTCATATTCAAGCCCGAACATGCCCCTTGTGAAGAGCATCTTGCGTGTCTTCGGAGAGGAGAGGTCTGGAACCCGTTGAAAGCCGAAGAACAGAAAGCGTTGCGCGAACAAATGGAGAAAGATCGCGAACAGGACGAGTGGTTGCAGAAAATTCGCAACTCTCGGGGCGAAGCCAGCTCATCCGACGGTGGCGGCGACAAATATAAAGCCAAGTACGAAAAGTTTCTTGGAAAGGAGGCCGGCATCGAAGCTGCAAGAATCGCTATGCCCAACAAGCAGTTCGGCTTCGGTAAGTCTCACACTCGACAGTTTTATCTCTGATGATCTGGAATCAAATCCGTGGGACCATTTGACCCTGACATCCAATCATCAACCTTTGTCTGTGACAGTGCCATCAGAGAACAAGAAGGACGCAAGGACAATCGAGCAAGTCCTCGCAGACAATCGCGCGAAGCGGCGGAGGACAGAAGAGGTGACGGCCTATGAAGAAGAGGATCGCACCTAGACGTTACCGACTGCGGATGCGCGGACGAGTGGATTTCAATCTAGTTGACTCACTACGTTAGGATTCCCTATTCCTAATTCAAATGAGAAGGTTCCACCACTCTGAATTTGAGGGCCACGGTAGAGGGGCACGTCAAATAGCACAACACTTGGCTGAGCAGGATAGTTCGTGAGCTTGTGCGAAATCGAGCGAATTATGTTCTGATTCAGACGCCTGTTTGGTCTGCTCGCGTCCAATGAGGGGCATTTTGTTCAAACCCGTGCCGGAGAGAAGAGAAGTGGAGGAGAACTCCCTGTGCAGCGAGCAACAATAAGCGAGGAAATGAAACGCACACCGATGTAGCCATTCTAGCAGCAGGACTCTGCTGCAACAGATATTGCGTCATCATCAAGACGTCCGAGTACAAGCCTCCAGATGATCGGATGATCTCATTTCAGAAGCCTTTTCGAGCGAGTGCGATGGTTGATCGGATGCTACAGGGCACGGGTAGCCTCTATGAGATAGCAATACGATGAAGCCTAATTCTGTGACATGTTTCGTTGGATGGCTCGGCTAGGCTGCTTTTGTGAACTGTTACTGGTTGGGCGAGAGAGACAAGAAGTCTGTCGGTCTCCGATTGTTGGAGGAAATTCAGAAATCACCGCGAACAAGTTGTGGAATCTTCTAACGCGATTGACTTATCCGTTGTTACTTCATGAAGCTCGTTCCTTCCTCCAAGAGAAACCTTGAGTAGGAGGGAATGGAGTACGAGGAGTGGCTAGGCGCTGCGAGAAAAGCGTTTCCACCGAAAGGATTTGTAAATAAAACGATCCGTTCTCTCGACATCTTTCGTATTGTCAGGAATCCTGCAGCCCAAAGCAACTGGACGTCAGGTTCAATATCATGTGTGAATGAATATACGTCAGCCGAACAACAATGATGGTTGCCATCAGTGAATCCATCAGATTACAAACTTAAAGGCGACTGAGTTCCGTCAGTCATCGTATTCAGGGTCTGGAGGAGGTGCTGGTGCGTTAGGTTTATGAATCAGCTCCGGATCCACTCCTGATAACATCATTTTCTGTTGGACGCCGGGCACGGGAACGCCCTGTGGAATCGGAAACATTGTAGTCGTCTCATTCCCCATCAAAAAGTCTGGTGGCCGCTCTCCCGAAAGTGTCCTGAAGCTGAAGGGAAGGGGGCGCAATCGTTTTTGCGCGTTTCGTCTCACCTTCTTAACCATGTCGAAATACATTTTGAATCGAGGATCTTTGCAGATTGGTTGACTGGGACTATCGTCGGCGGTAAGCTCTTTTTCGGTGAGTGTTTCAGCTCTCACATCTGGAACTTCGTCCGGCACAGATTTAGTCGGTTGCGTCGTGACGACGGGTTCAGGCTCCCGGGTTGGCTCAGGTTCTGGCTCGGGAGTGATTCCGTCGGTCATACCAGGAATCGAATCGAGCTGCAATGGCGAAACACCCTCAAACACAATCACAGAAGGGAGAAGCGAGGGCTCGGGGTGGTTCCTCGTCTGGATCACGAACCTTCGCTTCAAGTATGCAAACTCCGGCTTCGATTTGCTGCAGTTGGGCGAGCGCTCTCTCAAGTTTCCGCTCAGCCGCCGAGGACAGACCATTTAGAAGTTGTGACGAGCGTGATAAATAGTGATTTAGGAACGTTACTGTGTGCTTCTGAGGAATCGGAGGCACCTGCGTGAACGTGAACACTTGACGAAGTTTGTTTGGCATGATTTCATTACATAATTTACGTCCCAGCGGAGGCGACCTATGAAACCTCTGATGAGAAGTTTTCAAACGTCATTATGTGAATCACCTTATTCAGGTCGACGCCGGTCACTGGCAGTCCATCCTCATCCATAATCTTTGCTGCGAAATTTTCCCGTATCAAGTCTCAAGATCTCGACCTATTTTATGTTTCGGATCGGTATACTCTGGGAAAGATAGTGGCCGTGAGCGAGTTCACACGAGAACTGGAGAATCATGAGCTGTGAGGGACTGCTGCAAGCATTCTGTCAGTGAAACGACCAAATCTCCCGGAAAAGAAAGTTGACAATATGAGCTGAAGTTTCGATGTTCTTCCCTCCAATCTTAGCTATTTGCAAATCCAGGCGGAGCCTAGTGAAATCACACCTCTGGATGGAGCTCCCGAAGGCACAAGATGCTACTAGCCTCAGCTTTCCATACTAAATTTGAGGATCGCGTGTGGCCTCGTCAGATGTTTCTTGTGAGCTTGAAACTTTCACTGTCATAGCATTGCCGTAATCACTGCCCACAGACATATGATCCTGTCGGGTAAACTTCAACGTCGGCACATTGGAGCCTACGTGCCATCAAATAAGCTGCGGAACTCCGGCCCGCGCTCATGCCCGGAGTTTTCTGCAGCTATCCGGAATCGTTTTCTATCAGCTGCACCTATGGTCGTCTTAATTTCTCAAAACACTCGACATTGCTTTTTGCGAGCTCCGACTTTCTCCTAGGATACTAGAACAATATTTGAAATCGGCGCCATTCTGGCAGCATCCATTTTGTGCTGCGACGAAGTCTGCGAGGGAACAGAAAGAGAAAGATGCGATGGTGGTTCAGAAGTTTCTTTCTGACGATCAGCCAGAGAGTGAAGTTGAGCTGAGTGTGGCGTAATACCGCTCTACTGTGATAATATGTGACCGTCCTCGCAGGTCTGCAAGGTTCGTTCGTTCTCGGAGTTTTCTCTGCTCGAAGAACTCCGTATGAACCTCAGTTCGGCTCGAGCGCCGTTCGTCGTGTGGGGAGCAGCGACCCAGATGGACCTGTTGCATCAAAATTGCTTCCGGTCGCTCTTGGGTCGTGCTAATTGGTGCTTTCGGGAGCTGCTCCCGGGCGTCGCGAACTCGAAACGTGAACTGTTGTCTTTTGTCATGTGTCGCTAGGATCTTAAAATAGAATGTTCTCACTCAGCGAGCACATGCATCTGTTTCTGTTCGATCGAACCGGTTTGAAGCGAAATTCCCTCGCAAGTCTTGGCGGTGCTTTCGGCCGAAACACGACACCGACCTAGTCTCTCTTCTCAGTCTGAATCTGCAACGAAATTTCAGTCGTGAATTGTTGGTGGTGCTCTCTATTCATGCTCTGCGAGAGGGACGTCACCTTCGTTGAAATCAGGCCTTGTAGCTCCAGCAGTCGAATCAGTTACAAGATTGTGTCGGAGGCTAGTAACTTTATCGCAACCCTCGTCGGGTGTCTGGTTCCGGGTAATTAACGCCAATCATTTGTTCCAGATGCACGAATTATTTTTGACGGTCTTGAGTCGGCAGGAGCTGTCGCGAGCGGGGGAACTCTTCTCACTGGAAGATGAGGAAGTCCTACCGTGTGCGGCCGAGGTCCTTCTCAGAATCCGCGACTCGGTTATCCGACCAACGTACGCCGCGGACGACAATGCACAAAGTGTGGTGGAAATATGCCTTGCGAGGGTTATAGCCGCGATCAGGTATTGTTACAGGCCGAATCACGTTCATCCACGCGACTCATGCTAATGGCTTGATTTGGCCAACGCTTATCTTCTCCGAGCTCACATTGATCGAAGAGAATGATAAAACGGATGCTATGAATCACTGAACTGGGGAAACTCTTTGAGCAGAGATTCCGGAGAAATGGAGAAATATTCAGCCCAGTTAGTGGCCCTGCTCGAGGGGTGTCTCCAACACGACCTCAAACCCTCTCGGAAAGACGAGCATCCCCCGCACGCCAAGGTCGCAGCCGACGTCATGAGCTGTATTTTTCTGGTTAGTTCAGACGACGGCTGAGCGGCGAGTCTCTCCGAGGGTCCCGAGTCGTGGACCAAAACGTTGAGACTGTCGCCAGGTCCTGCAGTCAAATGTTGACCTTGATAATTGTTCGATTCAATGGAGAGTAATCATGACTTCCTGAATTTACAGAAGCACAACTCTCGCGTGCTCATGAAACGTAGTCTGGGAGTCACAGTGAGGTTTCTGCATCGCGGCAACAAGGACCTCTCGTTGTCGGTCACCAGATATCTGTGCCTTGCGGCTACGCATCACGCGGATCTCTTGGTTCCGCACATTCAGCCAATAGTAGAGAGCATAATAAATGGTGAGCTGTGAGATGTGTCATCGGATATTGGGCGCTTCGAACCATGGAGTGATTATGGAGATAGAACGGAAGCCTCGTCTGGCAGTGAAGAGTTCTCAACGAGCCTCCGATGATAGTCGTTGTCGCTCGCTTTGCAGGGAACTACGCGTTATGCAAAGTTCTGCCGTCGATATACCAGCTGAAACAATACGAGTACGCCATAAACGACCATCTCTCTGCTCTGCTCTCGATTCTTCCACTCTGTGATCATAACGATCGCCTCTCCATCCTCGGACTTTTCGAACTTATGGCTAAGAGTGACGCGAGCGTGAGTATGCTTTTCGTGGAGACCTCATTTCCGGTACCCTCCTCGACTCTTTGTTGGAATTCCGTATTTCCTAGAATTCGAAAGCCCCCTCACCATCCGGTTCAATTCTTTACAGCTCCTGGAGAGCAACTTAAACCAGTTGACCCAGTACCTTAGTGACGAATCGACTGCACCGACCGTACTCCGAATCTTCGTCGAGGTTTCGAATTCGGAGCCTCAATTCGTCGTCGATATCCTTCCCAAGGTATCGTCCCAAAGCTTGAAAGCTTCATCTCCAATCACAAGTGCTGGTTTTTTTGGCGTCGAGGGCGCGGTGATCGATCACTGAGTTCGGGTCTCGCGCTTGCAGGTTCAACAAGCCGCCCAGAGCAACCGGAAACTGGTTGCGCTCACCGCGAGGCTCTATGCGAACGTCGCCAATACGAATCGGGTCGGTAGCTCATCAGCGAATTATGCTCAGCACGCCGCAGATTTCAGAAGGCATTCTCAAAGAAATAACTCGTTCCAGGATATGGCCCGAATCAGTCTGGATATGCTAGCGCTGCAGCTCACCGATACTCCGCTCGCGTCACAACAAGTCTGTATTTTGAAAGAAATCAAGGCCGTTCTCGACAACACCAATATATCCTTATCTTCTCTCGCTCTCGAGAAGATCAATCAGGTCCATTGTGACCCGACGTCGCCTTCGATGTTGCAATTCTATTTGCAACAGATCAGGCGACAACAGGGCTCCCTTCGAGATCTTCATCATCACACGTTCCCAACAACGGTCATGTTGTCTTCGGCCTCGGGAGCGTCCACGGCCGGCGGCTCTCAAGTTTTCTCATCGAGACCTTTCTTGGGATCGAGCCACACTTTGTTGAACGGCTCGCTTCCCCACGTGCATGGTGGGTCTCGGAACGGGAGCCAGCAGATACACCGCTCTTTGGGAGCCCTCGGGAGTCGAGCGGTACTGTATTTGGCGAAGAATAGACCCCCGCCGTCCGCGAAGAGCATGTCAATCCCAGTGCTGATGGAGGAGCCCATCCAGAGCTCTCCTCAAGGCTCGGATGACATGACGGCTTCGAGTTCCACTCGCAAGAAAACGCTGAGCAGGGAGAAACTTCGACACGCAGCTAAAAGTAGCAGCATCGGGAACGGCAACGCGGCAAGCACAGCCACGAGCAATGCATCGAGCTCCACGAAGGACGGAAAAGAATCTAAGGATCATGAGCAGGTCGTGTCTTCCCTTGTGCCCTTCGAGCCAATGAGGGACACTGTTCAACATTTTTGCGAAAAACATCTAGACAAAATCAAGTCTTACATGGACACGGTTTTCGTCAAGTTGCCTCTCCCCCTAAAATGCACAATCGAAGAGCGCGGGACCAAGAAGTATGCGAAATTGCATTTCGGTTGCCAAGGTGCGTCACCTTTTATTGTGGAGATTTCCCCCGAGTGGCCCGGCCGTGATCTACGGTGAGTGGTTGGACGAGGCTCATTATTCATGGCTTTTCCTTCACTTTTCCTCAGGGAAAGGCGAGAACTGTCTTTACAACAAAACGCTTTTCGTGAGTAAAACGAAGAATGCACGATTATGGATCCACGTCATGTTTCTGGCGATTCAAGCCAGAGCGCCAGCAGCTCTGAGTACGCGAGAACCCTCTCTGAGTTCTCTGAAAAATTGCTGGGACTCCCTGAAGCAGGACAATCGGAGCTTCCTGACTCTGGTCACATCCGCATTCCCTTCCGCGAAAGTGAGTTCTGAAAATAATCCCCATCACCGGACAGGACAGGCTCGCGAGCCTGCATTCAGGAAATGACCGTCGGATCGAAATCAACCTTGTTCCTTCGCAGGATATGGAGAATTTGATGTCCGAGTTGCGCAGCCGTCGCTTCCTGGACGTGTTTGAGTACAACGGAACTCGTTTAATGTGGGCTTGTTTCTTGTGTAATCATCCCGACAGAGCCCATGGCTTTCTTCAGGTTTGCATTCAACGAAATAGGGAGGTCTTCAACGCCTAACTGTATTCATCCAAACTGCTCATTGCTCCAACCAGACCATAAAATATCGTTCCAGGAAAGCTTACCGGTGATCCAAGGCCAGTTGAAGGAGAAACGTAAACGTTGGAAACTTTTCCGCCAGTGGCGCACGAAATACTTCACGCTATCAGGCGCGAATCTCTCATGTCGCGAGCTTGTGAGTGTTCATCAGGTATTCCTCAAGAACTTGACCTCTTCGGCACATAATCGTATTCCATTCAAAAGGAAAAAGGAGAGCTCCACTATCGACGCAGATATGTGGCTCGAAGAGAACGCGAATATTCGAAATTCGGTGGCACTAACGCTGATAATAGTCTCCTTCACAGACTTCGGACAGCAAAGATACGCCGATCGGAGAGGTCCAGTCAGTCCGTGCCATCCAGGGAAGAAATCGTCACATTCCCAAGGCTTTCGAGATCTTCACCGCCGACGATAAGGCTTTTGTACTGAAAGCGAAGAGCAGCAAACATACCGAGGAATGGGTTCAGTGCCTCAGCATCGCCCTCGCACGCACACATGCAACGCAACCAGGCCCTGGCGCCATGAAGCAGGGTTTGCATTCGTCCACGAGCAAAAGCATAACGCAGATCACTCAACGCCTCTAGTTTTTTCGTGGACCAGTCTTCAAACGGGAGGAAGTGCCAAGAACGAGTGAAATGCACGCAACTCACCATACTAGTAATCTCATAAACGCATCATGATCAGTATTGAGCTCGGTGGACGAGGCACGCAAGGGTGACTGCTCCGCCGGACCATGCACCCGAGGTCCAAAAAAACATGGTGGCATAACTTATTTGTACATAAGAAATATAGATATACACATTTGGGTGAGGGTGGAATATGACGCTTTGATAGATTCTGCAGAAGCTGACCGACGATTCGGGAAACATCGTCGCCTTTTTGTGTTCTAAAGTCTCCGAGCTTGTCCGCGGATTGGCAACCATCAATGAGGGATTCTGGGAGCTGCGATTGGCGAGGCCGAGTTTTTCGGCTCAACCAGGTCTCGCGTCGGCTGTTTTCCACGCGCGAGAGCGCCACATATCGGGCCGGGAGACACTAAGTCGGTTTGATTAGACTTGTTCCCACGTCCCGGGAATCCCGGGCCGGGATCAACCCAAGATGTTTTGACATCGAACAGGGAAGAAAGCTGCTCATGACCACTCCTAGCCCACTGTGGTCCGGAATAAAATCATGGAAACTTATCCCAACCGACGTTGAGGGCTGAATGTTGATATGTCTCAAACTAAGATCTGTTCTACACTAAAAGCAGGGAACTGTTCTAATAAATCGAGTCTTTCAGTGCGAGGATGTAATTCAATCATTGATCTGCATTTTGATGACGTCTGATATCGAGCCGTGTCAAAAAAAACCGATCTCCATCCGAACCATAGCAACACGGTATTACTGGATTTTAGCGCGGGTCGATTTGAGCTCAGTATTGATTTTGGCGAAATTGATTCGAGCGCGGTCAATTTGAGCTCGCCGTTTGCAAGCTAATGGTCTGTGCTTGACCGTGTGCTACTGACTTAGCGCCAGAGGACGGCTGCTCGCAACGCTCGTGTCAAAAGTCGAACCTGAGGAATTAAGGACAGCCCCTCGACTTGTTTATCGCGACTGCCAACGACGCCTTCTCGATATCGTGTGGACATACGAGACGCGCGCCAGCCCTGATCACCCGAAACTGATTGCGCATGATATGAGCTTCTAAGGTGACGATATGAGTACATCTCTCTCAGCGAACCTGAATCGTTCCCATCTGTGCGCCCTGGAATCGGCTGCTCAACCGATTCGACCGTGGAGATATCACCGATTCGAGGCCAAGGACGAGAATTCTTGAAATGGATTTGGACTTCCTCAATTAGCCTAATGAGTGACGGCGGAGAAACGTCAGTATGACATCCGCGTCTCGCATGCATGGTACAGACTCAGTCGGAGGCTGCGTGCTCCGATCTCCATTAACACTGAGAGTTTTGTGCGTATCATTACGTCGGGACGAGTTAATGATTACCGTGATGCATGTGGGCGTTAGGCAACCCACACCAACGGAGCCGTTCGCCATTGGCAGACACAAGTTTCTCTCGTATTCCCTTTTGTACTTTCTGATCTCCATAAACACTCACTCTCATTGAAGAAAACCTCGAAACCCGAGCTCTTGTTTACTCTGGGAGATCTGGCTCAGAAACATTAACCTCGTTTCGTTCACGGACACCAAGGAGCGAGTTCACACTTCAGCTTCCCGATCAATCCTGCGAGGAGATCCAGCTTTGCTACGAGTTTGGCCGGGGGCAAACTTCCCGATTCGTGCTCTCGAAGCATCGGAATGTTCTGCTCCGAAAATTGGAATGAATCCTTCTCCAAACCCACGGGAAGACTAGACGAGGAACAATTTCCGCAGAGTGAAGAGAAAGTGGCCAGAATTTCTGTGAAGAATAGTCACTTACGCAACAGCGGCGAGGAATGATGGACGCCAACTTCACGAAGAATCGATCCCACATTCGCAAGCCTCGAAAACAACAGAATATCCACCGCTCCGAGCCGCTGAGCCCACCGTCGACATTGAAATACCGAAATCTGCCTCTCGGTCCCGATGTGTCTGGAGAACTTTCCCCGCTGTGGTTCGTGAAATTCCCGCGCAGGCCGAATTCGCCCGTAGCGAACGGCGGCGAACAGAGAAGCGCCTTTGGATAGCGGTGGAAAACACGTCGTGGCCGGGAAATCAGCGATGAGAGCATCAGGAGGAAGTTCAGAATCCGCGTGGCTCGAAATGTTCCGGCAACGAAGCCAAGCGAAGCTGTCAAACGTCGTCGTTCTGCGCTATCGTGCGGTATCGAGTGAGAGCGAACGTACGCAAAACGCTTTCTCTCGGCTCGTCTGTCCGCATCCGCCTCCGTAATGGCGTCCCACAACTCCCAGTGGGAAGGTCCACGTACTTGATGGTTTTCTTTCGCAAACTTCGCTCAGAAGCTTCTGAAACTCGTCGCAATGCGGTTATTAGCAGTCTTAACGGTCAGTGTCTGTGCGCGTATTTTCATACTGATTAGATCAGCTGTGTTCTCATCATAGAATCATGGTTTTCATAAACGGATACATGGCGGACTGTTTCGCGGAGCGCCGATATCACCTGTTGCCCCTGAGCGCGGAATGCTTCGTTGCGTTCCCGGAGTTTACCGCGACCAGACCCTTGTTCTTCCACGGGCGCAATCCTCCTCTTCTCTCAGCCTGCTCCTCTGACTCCTGAGAGCGCTCTCGGCGTTGCAACGCTGGCCATCTCTTCTGTGTGTTCAGAACAAGAACCGCGAGCTTCTTGAGGAAGGTGCTCCAGAGCGACCGTTGCCAACGCTTGTCGAGCCATCAACTCCGAGCAATCCCTACACGATCCCCAGGATCCTATATTCGCCTCATTTCACTTCAACGGTAGATCGTCATTCGTCCCGGGGGTGCGAATTGAGAACAACGGCTCCAAAGATACTGCGGCGTTCTTTATTCCGATGGAGAAACTATTCCCGTTCGTTCAAAAGAGAGTCCTTGGAGTTGGAACACCATCTAGAGCGGCGCGACTGTGAAGACTTCATGTGAAGTGCCACTGGGCTTTCGAGCCCTTATTCGCTCGGTCGGAACTTCCTGGTGGAGCTCTGGTGTGTTGAGATTTCGGGATTTCACCTGCAGGAGTTCATGAAATTCCAGGTGTGTTTTTTGGGTGCCCAGAGCCAGCACGTACACTCGGCGAACCACGAACACCGGGAGTCGCTCCTTCTGTCCAACGAGTACTACCGTCAACCCTACAGGCCTCCTCAGGACCAGAAGCACAACGAGAGGGATCATCACGAGAGAGATATTCTGAGGTTTGCTGGCCGTGACCCGAGCTTTTCTGGGAGTCGATGTTTAGCTCCTGTCTCAGGACGCTCCCACCGCTGAGCTTGAACGCGGAAGGGACGAGCAGAGCGAATCTAAGTCGAAGCTTCACATGTGTTTCTCCCCCCTCAGGACTCCGTACGAGCCTTTGCGACAGTATGAGAGCGAGCGATATCGCTTGCGACCCTCCCAATTGAGAGTTTACGAAGATTCCGGGCATCCCGCTGATTACTTCCGGTACTCATTTGGTGAAGGGTTCAATGTCTCACGATGAAACGATTGTTCTCGCTACCCTCACACACTATGAACGGAACCGTACTTCAGGGATCGTCTTGGTCGTCCACTCACCAACCAAGGGCTCTCTAGGAGCCAATATTTGGCAGTTGGATCCCGCGCCGGACAGTCCGCTGAGATCCGCGTCGCGCATGAAGGTACTCATCACGGTTATGCCGACAGCACTCCATATCACACGTCAGGCAATCGATTCTTCACGGACGTCGATGGTCAGGCGAACTACAGGAACTTCGACATAAACGGAGGCGCCAATAACGCGAGGTGAGCTTGAAAATCGGGGCCGAAATTTGTGCTTCACGAGTTCAGTCCGAAGTCCGTCTTCGTAGGGCTCCAATCCTTCTGAAGAGCTGCGACGAGTTCCGTTGAGCCGTAGCAGATGACATGTTCAGCGACAGCCGTTCCTTCGTTACAGATACACTGTTCGAACGGGCAGCGACCCTGCGGCGCAGGACGGTCCAATCGTCGCATTTGCGTCGTCCCCAACGCGTGACAGTCCGGCGAAACTTTTCGTGAGGGACGTACCCATTTATTTCTGAGAGTTCGTCTCAAACAGCATCGCCCGTACTCGGACGGAGCACTCTCCTGACGCCAACACCGTGGAACGCTACTCGGCAGGGATTTGCTTGCTTCCTGTAAAGCCCGGGGAACAAAATCAATAAACACACGGGCTGAATTTTCGTCAATTATGATCGAGGTGTAAATTTCAAATACTCGTGCCATCAAACTTTCGCTGGCCGAGTTCAGCGACCGCGCTTCCAAAAACATGTGGCCAGTTCTATACCTGATGAGAATCAATAGCAGCCTCTGGAGAGATGAGCTCGATGACGAGTTCATCTGGATACTGATCCAGCTCATCAGCGAGGCATTCCATGAGTGAAAAGATGCGAAAACCACATACCCGATCCATGATCCAGTTCTGTGATGATTGTGGTCCTCGTGCTTCCATCTCGCACAGCTCCACTCTCCAGATGCTCGGAGATATGTCGCTGAGTCCCGACTGGACGTAGCTCCGCAACATGATGGATTACCGTTATGCACTGTTATGAAGTAACGAAGTTGAATCGCGGCATTGAGAGCGAATGACCTCGGGTTTCTCGAAGCGTGTCTACCAGATTTTCGGACTTCCCGTCCTCCCTTCAGCTCCGGATAGCCTTGCCGTTGTTGCTCTTGTATTCTCGCACGCGACCCTTCTTGACAGCAACGATTTTGGCACTCGGCGGGATTCGGGTGGTACGGTTTTCCTCGCAGCGCCCCTTGATTCTCATCTGCTTCACGGAACGAAGATCATGTGAAAGGCCTCATATTCCAAACGGAAGTCCATTCTGAAAAATCCGAGGATAGGTGGCAGATGGGTATTCAGTTGATTGATGCGCGGTTTCGAGGATAACTCAGACGTCATCCATCGACTCACATTGAAACCGGGATGGTTCGAGCCAATATACAGGGTGGCATCTTTTAGTCGGGAATTTTCGAGCCCGATCTTGTTTTGACCATAACTTTGTCAGTTCTCTGAACATTTCAGAAAATCGGAAAAAGATCGATGCAAGACATCGAGGGGGTATTTTCGATCTGAAAGGGCCTGCCCGGATAACATGGAGGGAATCGGCTCCACCAAAAAAAAAACGATTTTTGAATACTTAAAATGCTCATACCTCGAGAACCAGTGGAGCTACAGCGCCGATAAAAAAAAAAACGTTGTAAAGCTCCTTTCAAGGGCTATCGAACGTACGCAGCGGTTCCCGGGAACTTCTTCTTTTTACAGTTTTTCCTTCAACACTTTCCCAGTCGAGGAAAATGAAAAAGTTGGTTGGTTCACCCGAAAGGAGAAGGCTGACCACTTCCTCAGATATCGCTAGAAGTACTCCTATCCATCGTCTACTTGCAGGGCAAGTTTCATACCGATGCGCGTTTGCGGGGCCGAGGTATCAACAGTTGGACATCGGCGGTGAAGTGGGTTTCCCCCAGATGGTTCCCGGAATCACCGCTCCCAGACTCGGAAAAGTATGCTAAGATTGGTCCCTGACCACACTGACTCACTGACCATACTTCTGGGGGTCGATCGGAGTGACTTTGGGAGCAATCTGAGCACACTTTTCCAAGTCTGGAAGGGTGATTCCGTAACTCATCTGGGCATACTTTTTCAAGTCTGGAGGAGTGATTCCGGAACCAATCTGAGCACACTTTAACGAGTTTGGGAGGGTGATTCCGGGATCGCTCTGACCATGATTTCCAGATAGATGGCTCGATACGATGACTTCTATCCAGTTTTATGCTGGGTTTCAAGCGAGTTCTGGGGAAAGACCGCTTCATCGCCGATGTTCAACTGTTGATATCTCGGCCCCGCAAACTCGCCTCGGGATGAAACTTGCCCCGCGAGTATACGATGGATAGGAGTACTTTTAGCGATGCCTGAGAAAGTGGTCAGCCTTCTCCTTCCGGGTGAACCAACCAACTTCTTCATTTTCCTCGACTAGAGAAGTTTCCGCCTTCGATAGCCCTTGGAAAGAGCTTCACACCGGTTTTTTCATCGGCGCTCTGGCTCCACTGGTTCCCGAGATATGAGCATTTTAAGTTTCCAAAAATCGTTTTTTTTTGGTCGGGAGCTTATCCTCGCAGGCCCTTTGGGTGGACATGATGGATCTTTGTTTTCCGAGGTCTCCCAAAAAGTTATCGTGAAAAAGTCAATATTCATCAAAACGGACTCGAAGCGTTCGACACGCAAGAAGGAAGTTACCCGATAATGGGTGAATCATCCGAATATTGAGCTGCAGGGTCGATCCCTCGATTGCTGATTTTCATCGGAGAGCACCCTCATTCAGTTTCCCGTCCTCGGTCGCCAGAATCACATTTTTTCGAGGAAATAATATTTCTTCGATCGGTTTCTCGCCGAATGACCGGCTCCATTTCGCGCGTCGAACGCAACTCCAATATGCTCTGTCGATCACTTTTGAATTTTTGAATTTCAAAAACTGACAAAGTGATGGCCGAAACGAGATCGAGCTCGAAAATTCCCGAGTAAACAACGCCACCCTGTAGTGCAACACAGGGAAGGATACAATTTCTGCGAAGGAAAATGATTCGCACATGAGTGTGAAATTGTGTGGTCACGTGGCTCGTACTTTCAGTGGAATTCACTCACCCTGGCAGTTCACATCGAGACGAGCGCGTGAACGTGCAGTATTCTCCCGTTCATATTCCTTGATGGATGAATAGTAATTGATGAAAAGTATTCGTTGTATTCGGAGTGTCCAGGGTGTTGAACTGGGTGAAATGATGGTCATGTCAACGTCAGGATTCCTCGGAGCTCGGGAATTTTCGAAACATCACCACTGCCGAATTCCGCCTCACCGGAAAGAGATCCAGGAAACGCTGATGAAATGTCAAATGCCGACCCACGGTTGAGCTGACTGTCCCCCTCATTTGCGCTGCTAGGTCCGTATCCTCAGGGGTCCCCCGGCTCGGCGCCGGTCCGTGACGCGGAGGCGAAGAAGGCTGTGGCAATGGGTCGGCGGAATTGTGGCTCCGGTTTTGCTCCCAGGGGTCCAACTCTTGTCTGAACTTGGAAGTGGCTTTTCCGAGTGATTCTACAGCGATATATCTGTGGCGCTCCTTCAACCGATGAGAGACATGAGCGGAACAGGGAACAGAGAGAGCTGTCGACAAATTTTTCCGAATCGATGTTCTTTGCCACCCTGTGTCAGGATAACCCGGACGGAAGATGTTTCGACAAGAAGTGAAATATCCGAAACCCCCTTGACCAGCGCGATGACCATGCGGTGGAGAGTAAACGTTTGACGCCTTGATCTCGGAAGGACTCGTTGATGAATACTTCCAGGCGAGACGTTCAACTCGGAAACAAGGCTATCAGAGCACGCCGTATCGGGGCTCTGGCTTCGTCTTTTGTATGCTGCACTGCTGGCGGCGATTCTCGGAACTCCGTGGCAGTCAGTGCCGCCAGCAGTCAGCGCGTCAGAGGGTCGGACAGACGAGCGGGCGGTCAAGCTGGGATTCTGCCGGCTAGCGAAGACGAGAGAAAACTCATCTCGAAGGAGAAGTTGACGAGACGTCAACCGCGAATTCGAAAACAGACCGGCAACGATGAATCTCGCCGAGCGGAGTTCTGTGTCCCGCTCTGGTCAGGTGGAAGCTAAATGTAACGGAGGGGAGTCCTAGCAACAAGATGGCTCGAAATCGAATCTTATCTGCCCTGCTTCCAGCTCAGACATCGAACTCGTTGGATCTTGGGGCCAACGATCGTGCCTCAGACCAGTATCTTGAACTTCACAGAGGTGGGAGTTCGGAACGAATATCTGGGAAACGACGGAACAAAATGATTTCGGTGCAGATAAATTCCGGAACGCTCACAGAAAAGAGAGACCGCAGCCTTTGGAGCCATACATTTGAGCGTGTTGACATCAGAGGAACGCGTCGGCGATTTACGACTCGAACTATGTAGCAAGGGAATCGAACAGACGTGGAATCAAGAGTTATTTGGCGGAACTAGTCTATTCGCTATACCCGTTCTCGGTTTGACATGCGACCCGCAATGCCTGCTCGAAGATTCAGTTGCTTCTCACACGAGGAAGAGGTTCATGAGAACTACCCTCCGCACAATCCGATAAGCGCTATTCCAGCGCATAAGGAACGTGACAGAATCGAAAAGCAAAAGAAGAGCAAGAACGACATCGAGTGATCCGCCTCGGGTGGCTGTATGTCGAGAGACCGTCGCGTTGATTCTCTAGAGGTTACTGAAGTCTCACTTGAGGTTCCGTGCACTGTATTGTTAAGGATGGGAAGGGATGAAGGAATGAGAGGAAAATAGTGACCTTGACACCAAATCACGCCGATTTCGTTTCCCTTATTAGATTACTTGGGTGCGCGATTGGAAGAATGTCATCGGAAGGAATGTATTATACTGGCGACTAGGAACACGCGCCGGCATTTCGGGGAGAAAGCCGAAAACACTTCGACCACAATGATCGCAGCGGAGTTTCGCAATGATCCATTAGCTCCGCGATTAGGTCATGAGTGTCAGTTAACGTGAATTAACAGACAAACTCAACTGGTCTTCGAAGGTTCGGAGAGCTGTTGGTTCAGAGGAGGGGTGCAGAGATTCTAACCGATGATCCATTTCAACACGGAGGATAAATCATGATCCGTTTCGGAACAGCTAAGCGTTTCGGCTATCGAATGTTGACGTTGTGATTCAAATAAATTTCAAAAGCGGGACGAAATGTGATCCCTGACACCAACCATGAACCCACAAACAATGCCGAGGGTTCTCATAGGATCAGGTTAGCATAATGAGCATGGTCGTCAGACGATTGGAAAGACGAAGAGAACTAGTGGTTAGATCGATTCGAGTGCGGTTACAGCAGGCTTGTTCCATGTGGTTGCGCACCGGTGAGAGAAGCTTCTTCGAGTCCTTGTCCGGGGGAAAAACAGAGTGACATGCTCCGCGTTCTAAGATAATGCCAGCGAAGTCGTCTATAGAGTTGCAAGACTTCAGGTGGCAGCGCTCCTGTCCGAGGATCTAGATTTTGGACGACCGGAAATCCTACGAACAGAAGGAGCGAACAAAAGATTCTACGAGCTATTCCTGTCCGGATATTCTCCTCTTGGGTTCAACCATCTTCAGATTCCGGAGGATTCGAGCGAAAACTACCAATGAAAGCTGGATAACCCATCAGCAAAGTGATTTTTTCCTAGAAAAATATGAGATCTCGACCGTGGATCCTGGAAGAGTTCCTTGTATGGAATCAGCAGCGGGGCAGTATGCGAGAGGAATGAGCAGGTTCCTTCTCCCCCCCACCGAGGCCAACAAGTTGTTTACATGTTTTCCAGCATGAGATTCGAGAAGTTGCTCTCTTCTCAGAGTTCAATTTCTTCAAGGAAGGATTCACGACGCCTTCGACGTCACAGCGCCACCGCGACGTCTCATAAAGGTAGAGCGAATCCCTAGCGCTCGGGACCGAGCGGAAAGCGACACCTCCATCAGCGATCCGAGAGCGATGGAGATGGTAAAAAGCGGAGATGCCGCCTCTCTGCGCCGCAAGTGACAGCAGAACCGGACATCCAGTTTCGTCGCTCAGAGCACAGTTTAACAAAGTCTGCTCTAGAACTCTGAATGTTATTTCATCGGATGTGGAGAATCTTCTGAGTTTTGTGAGCGTGAACTGTTACAGCTACGATTCCCCACATCATTTCAAGATGGAGCAACAGTCTGAGGAGCTACGAGGGGACAGTTTCGGCTCCACTCTGGATGAGTCTTTGACCAAGCGAAGCCAAGAGCAAGGTGAGTCCTGAACACCGAAAACCGCTTCCACTCCACAATTGAAATCTGAACGCGCACCAGAATAGCTGGAATCCCAAATGGAAATCGGCAGTGCCCAGCTTTGGCCGGGAAACGTTATCGCGATCGCGGAACGCGTTGTAGCTCGATGTACTCTTCGATCTCTGAGCTTTCGCCAGCCTGACGAATTACGCAAGTCAGCGACGAGATTCCAGCGCAGAAACCTGCCGGATCCGGCTCCTGAGACGTTCGGAGGAACGAATGATGGACCACCGGGTTTGATTTCCTCGGTGCGGAGCATGCTTGGTGTCCCCTTGTTCTCGCACCGCGCTAGCTCCGGAATTTATTTCATTCACAAAATTTTGGAAAGTCTACGGATCGAATACCCCGGCTGGGTCTCGCGCTTCCAAACGTCTTCGAGCGGTGCGCGGGAAGAATATTCCCACATGAATTGTCCGTTTTGGTAGGAATGCGGCTCCAGGCGCCCGCGTGTATTCCACCCTTAGTGTCTCCCTGATTCCTGATGATGAGCAATATTACCGAGAACAGAATGCGCGAGGAGCTGAAGTCTTTGAAGAGTCAAAACTTGGCGTGACACCCGCTGACGACCCCAACGGTGCCCCGTCGGAGGGGACCGTTGACCGTCCACCGATGAAGACTCCAACCGAGAGGCGATGGGACTCGAGCCTGGGCGTGAATCCTCGGTGCCCGAGGGGAAAAATCAACGTAGGAAAGCAGAGATATCCGGTTCACGATGCTCGTGGAGGAAAGCCCATTCAATTCAGTGTTTTCGAGCATTCAGAGTACCGGGCGCACTCGAGATGAACTGAATCAGTGCTGTCGTTTATTTTAGACAAGGAAAATCATGACCACGCTGATCGCATATGAGAAAAGTACTTCAACCTTTCCAAGAACGATTGGGGAATCGGCGTCTCTGTGGAGGACTTACAAAGCAGAAAACCGTTTTTGAGGTTTCGTGTAATGCTGAACCCTTGGACTATGTTACATGGAGGGGCCTCTTGTGGATTCTCGAGTGTCTCAGCCGTTTCGCGTTTTTCCACTTGGATTCCCCGTCAACACATTCACGCTCTCAGCAAAGCGCGGGAATGCATTTTCCATTAAGGTCCCGAACAACCCCGAATCAGAGCTCTTCATCAGACGTTACGTATCTGTACGCTCGATCGTCTCAACGGTCATGAATGAAGTTCCGTTCCAACATGCCACACAGCCGGCTGACAGATTCCAGGTCGGATGCCGAAAATTCTCATGTCTTAATCACTCGAAAGAAAGAAAGGTCTCCCAGTTTGCTGCGTCGTTCGGACGTTAGGCGCGCTTCTACTGCTGACCAGGATGTTATGGATGAGATTTTTTTGAAGCCTGGCGCAGGACCGTCAGGACTGGGGAATGCCCGCTGGAAGAAAATCTCCAATCGACGGACGTCGTCAACTCTGACGCCGGGCTGCAGTGACCTTTCGGAAGATCGTAGCCCCAGATTCTCACCTTCTCGAGCCCGCAGATTTCCCCAGGAAACCTTCACGAAAAACATTCAGACTCGCCCCCAGTGCTGCCAACCAGTTCTGGATCGCCCCGGATGCTCCAACACGTACAGACCCGAAGGCCTCCGGCTTTTTTCCTGTGAGCGTCAGCTGCTAGAAAGCATCAGAATGAAACTTCAGAAGGGGAACAGTATATTGGTACGATGAATGTGGCGGAAAATCTTTTATTTGATATTGCTGATAGTCTGTTCAAATGAGCAAGGTTTCGTGATGGCCTCACCCGTCGCCCAGGGAACAGCCTATTCTACATCCTTCTTTAGCAGTCGAGAAGGAGATTTGCTCCAATGACGTTCCGAGTGTTTTCACATTCCGAACCATCAAATCAGTGAGGTCTCTCTCCCTCTCTCTCTCTCTCTCCCTCTCTCTCTGGAATTCTCAAAAAGTCCGTGTTGCTCCATGGAGTAAGCTCTGCTGCCCAAGACTGGCGATCGTCCCCACTAGTCGTTCCATCAAGCTATCTACTTCTCTGCAAGCATCGCCGAGCCAAATCCAGGAATCTGTCCATCATCTAGTGCACGCTGTGCTTGCGATCATTCGGAGGAATAGTGTATCGTGAAGAGACGCCGTTTCCCGAACATTCGGCTTGAGTCATGGCTCTCCATGACTGGCTCCGTGTATCAGCGGCGTCATGGATCACGAGTCGCGGATCAAGGAAACGATGTTCTCGCTTCTCTGAAAACGCAGTCACCCTGAACCATGTTTCGGGTCGGAGATTCCTCTTTGGAGCGGATTCCAGAGATCTCGATATGCTCAGAGGATACCTGTCCTCTAATCCCGTCACGGCTAGCTCGCAGGAAGCGGGTCCTCGGCGACTGCAGACGAAATGCTGCATATCAGTCGCTTTCCGCGACGAAGGAGAAGGATCGACGCCATGGGATGGATATGTGCGGAAGCGGAATCAGGGAGAGGATGTCTGTGTCCTAAGGTCGGTGTCATTCGTCGGAGAGCACGGTCGAAGTCAGATTTACGAGTTTCTCGCCGTAAAACTGACTGATTACGCCGGGAAGTCGAGGTTGCTAGAATGAATGGCAGAAGCGATAGAATTGAGCTCGTGTGAATGCTGATCGGAAAGCGGAATCGAACCTAGAAAAGAAGCAATCAACCATGGTAGGAATCGAGCACACGTTCATCGGGGTGTTCCCCGGGACGTTGGTTCATCCATGTCTGCGAACCGTCCAATCCTTTTTGTTGAATTGAATGTTTTCCAGCCGAAGGATGAAGGTGGCAACACCCCGATCGCGAGACCACTAAATTAACAGCTATGCAGGTGCTTCGCGATCGGTTACTGTCAGGGATAAAAGGGGTGTCGATTCGAAGTCAGAGCGATTGAGTTCGCGGAGAAACGGAAAACGGCGAGAAATTCGTCGAAAACCGGACAGTTCTTGGGTAGTTCGCTGGAGCGTGACCGATTATGAGAGCGAGGTTCTATCGGATTCTCATGGTCGCAGAGCATGGCATCCCGGAGAAGTGGTATTCACCCATTGGATCCAGATCCAAGTCCGCTTCAGGACCACTCTACCCAGTTGCCAGAAGTAAATTTACAGAGCAGCAGGCATTCGATAAGGGCATTCACTTCCTCTTTTTTGACGCAGTTGTGTTGTTTGAAGGGTAACGACTTCCCAAAGTTATCATCAATCGCGGTCCGTTCCCTCAAACCACTTCGAGAGCGGTCTGCGGATCTGCGGAGCCGTTTTCCGCAAGTCAAACGCCGTGGCAGAACAGACATCGAAAACTCCTCAACGTCGAACACGATATCAGAGTGTATCTGTTAAACGGAGCCCAGACTTCGAGGGAATGATGATGACCGGGACGCTGAGCTCGCTTAGAGGGAATAAGGACATATCTGAGAAATAATTTGCGGCTGCGAGACGAACGTCGAACGGGGTCTCGGGATGGTTGAGCCATTATAGCTCCCAGCTATAAGTCGGGTTTCCCACAGAGACTGCTCGTCAGGTAGTGCCTGCTCCTCTTACTGTTCCATCTTTTCAAGAAGGGAACAACAATCATTTAACCGTTCCGGGTCGAGCATCGAGAGCGGAGCGCCTTGGACAAACAGCAAATCACTCGTGCTGTTCGATTTTGAGGATTTTGAGGCCGGACAGAGAAACAGGAATGGAGCTGATGTCATGAGAAATCTCTGGGTTTCGTTAAAAGCTTAGTTCGAAGCCATCCTCGATCTTAGATTCGATTTCCAACGACTTGAGATAATTTTATCCATGATCGAGCTCTCCCCTTGAAGCTGCTTTTCGTTCAAACTTTGATGATTGGAATTTAGTCATGGCTATCCT
>JAQZDE010000097.1:0-25000 GCA_037576195.1 Phytoseiulus persimilis
TTTCATCAAGATGTTCCTGATTTCCACCACGTTCACTCCGAGCTTATATTACTGCGTAAATATTCTTTCACTTTGGATTATCATCCAAGATCGAGAGTCCGTTGAGCGCGCAGGCTACGCCATCACAAGCTATCGATAACTCCATGACCATCCGGTAAGTTTTCTCCAGGTCCAATGAGTGATCCTTCCGTTGTTGAGCCAATTTGAGCACAGTACACAATACTCCGACGCCACGCGTCATCGTCGGGCACGAATTTATCGTTGGAAAAGTTGGAAAAATAAGAATGTGCGAAGTGTTTGCTCAATTGGAGCTACCAGCCAAGTTTTGGTAGTAGGCCGAAAGAACCTTCCACGCGCTTGGAGCCATGAAACCCTGAGAATCAAGAGAGTTGTCGGCTGATAAGGGATCGAATGAGCTTCAGTCCGGGGGGGGGGGGGGGGGGGCAAATAAACGTATCCATTATCGTCAGAAGTTCTCTTTACGACTCATTCCAAGAAGAACAGCGACATTCGAGTCCGGCTCACCTGGGGCGGTTCTTGGTTGGATCGCGCAAGGCCCCGCATCTTGGTCCCGGAAATGAATTCAAAATCTTCTTTTCTAGACGGATCGAACAAAGACATCTTCTTTTGCTTCTTGTCATAGGCCGCCACCTATGGGAGAAGAGGAAAATATTCTGAATCTGTCCAACGCCGCCGGGGAGATTCGGAGTGAGTTCCGTGCGAAAATATCCTAAATCTACCTTGAACGGGATGATCTCGAGTCCGCGGAGTCCGGGTGCCATCGTTAGGATTTTGCTGCCGTGGGTGGGCTCGTAGAGATCCTTCTTGGTTTCAGGGTGCGGCATCCCTGCCGGATCTCGCCCTGGAGAAATATCGCATGTTATGATACTGTCAGATGCTTCCGTATACCGCAACGGTGATGGTAGACGAGTTTTCGACTCACCAACGATGTAGAAGTTCGCGCCGCAGATCATTCGAGATTTGGCATGCCATTGAACTTCCCGCGGGCCAGCATACAGCATGGGAGATGGGAAAATCGCGAGAACTGTCAGCTCAGGGTCTAGAACCCCTTCTTGCAGAACGCATTTGTGCTGCTCGATACGAACAGGCAGAGGAACATCATCGTCCTTGGTCCAGCCACCCAGAGGATGCAGCAGCAGAACCGGGCGTTTATATCCACGGTCTTGCAACTTTTTACGCGTGTCCTGATGCATTCAAGTTTTCTCATTATGAGCTCTGGCCTCAGAAGTGAAATATTGTCTGGAAGCCCACGTCGCGACGAGAGTTTCCGAGTGCAGGGCGAACAGTAGAGAACATGCACAAACCTGCATGAGCAGCGCGTGCCCGTTATGAACTGGGTTCCGCAATTGGAAGGCGAAAACCGCATCGCTTCCCATCTTCGTGAACTGAGCCCTCAACTCCTGAGACGTTGGGAAGCGTTATGATCAGATAAAATCATCAGAAGAATACATCAAAATGATTTTCGATTCGATCAGATTCGAGATCAATGGGTGTTCTCTATTCTCGCATTTCACTAGTAAAATAGGCTAGCTGTTATCGACTAGTCTTGGAAATACTCCGCCAGACAGATATTCGAGGCTGTGGATTCTCTCAGAACCGCGTCAGGTTTACCTTCGGGGTTTTCCTGTATACATCCAGGCCGTCGTCCCACCGGATTCTCTCCAACACCTCAAGATCACACCCGCAGAGCCAATCACCGCCATCCATGATCATCTGAAACGAGGATTCCAGACTCGATTGTCCGCGAGCCGCAGCGTTCGAACGTGACCGAGGAAGGACGAAGCCAAGTTTGCGACTTACCTTTATATATGGATGACCAGGATGGGTTGTTCCGAAAGTGTTGGCGCTCCGATTTTCCTTCCTATGCTCGTAGAATTCGGCGTTCCTCGCTATCGCCAGCGCTTTGCCCTGCGAGAACAACAGAGTCATACGGACGTCTTTAGGGGAGTGCGACTGTTTTTTTCTCAAGGAGATTCCGGCAAGAATTTTTTCCCATTCGGATGTTGTAGGAAATATCTCCAGCAGCTGACCTGGTATTTGAGAGTGAACGCTTTCTCATCCGTGAGTCTCTCTTTGTCATGGGTGGAAACCGGCAATACTATTGGGACCGATTGGTTTGTGACTCCCTCTGCAATCATAAGGAACGTCCTTAGAAACGTGTTTGTCCTCGTTAGCGCTGGGATTCTGTATCCCTCAAGGAGGCAACATTAGCATAATATATTCTGACCATTTTTCATCGAGTGCTTACTCACCCTTGAACAGAACATTGAATTGGAGGGACTGTAAATACTCGGTCTCCCTCATGAAGCCTCGGAGAGGAGTGGCCCAACCCTCACTCAAAACTTGGAGCCATTGAGTGTCGAGCATGTTTATCTGTAGGAGGCATACGCGATGAGTTTCTCTTTCCATCTATTGTCGTTGCAAGAATTTCTGCTGGACGAAGCGTTCATGGCTGCGCTGTACTCACTTCTAATGCTGGCAGTTTTTCAGCTTCCTTTTTGGCGCTTTCCAAGTTTTCAGGAGCAACGAAGAGCTCGTCAACAGCATCTCCCATGCCTTCAGGGAGAATTTGCTGGGGAACGAATCGATAATTTCGGAATCGGTCGACCGTTCTCAGATATCGACAGGCTGATTCCTGAATCCTAGAACTAGTTTCGAGACACTCACTCTTTCTCGAAGCAATGTGACCACGCGGTGGACGCTCTCTTTCTCGGTCTCTTCGTTCGTTCTCACCTCCAGCTCGGGATTCACAGGCATCTCATAAGGCTGGTCGATACCTGTGAAGCCTTTGATCTGCCCAGCGCGCGCCTTAATCGGGTACGGGACTGATTAGTGCATCACAAACCTTCGAGTTTCATTAATCATTACTCCGTGAGACGGGTGGTACCTTTTTGTAGAGACCTTTCACGTCACGATCCTCACACACGTCCAAAGGGGTATTAACGAAGACCTCAAGAAACTGCAAACCAGCTTTCTCGTGAATCTCCCTCGCAAGCTGTCGGTCCTGTGAGATATCGGATTCAAATAGAAATTATTAACTTGAGCGAGGCGGAGACCTCCATAAGAGTTCTCGAATCGACACGCGATAGAGATTTTACACGGAATCGAAGATACAATCTCACCTTAGCAAATGGCGAGATGAAACTCGTGATGCATACTACGCCACTGTCAGCGAATAACTTGGCTACTTCGGCAACGCGTCTGCAACAAGACGGGGTTAGTGATTGATAGTGTACAATGTCCCAACTCGTTACTAGAACCAGGAGTCGTGAGCCGTGGCTTATCGGGAAGTCCTGATGCAACATCTATGCACGATCGTATCCAGCCATTCCAGTCATTCTACACATATCCATGCACTCATGCCGTGTCGTCAATAAATTCAGCTTTTTCCAGACTCTACCTCACACCTACTCTATGTTTCGCTGCTGTTAGTTCAGAAGCTTTTGCCGGCCTGTGACACTCTTAATCGGGATGGGTCGATCAGGGAAGAGTCATGTCCCCAGCCGCATCTCCAAAGACCCCATCGAAAAGCAAGGGAACCAGAAATCTTCTCGGGCTCACTTGACGTTCTATTCTTTCTAACCTGATGTTTTCCTGACGGTCTTCTTCGCTGAAACCAAGGTTCTTGTTGAGGCCATGGCGAATGTTGTCTCCGTCGAGAGCATAGCTGGGGATCCCCTGTTGATTTAGGTATTCCTCGAGGCCGAAACTCAGAGTTGTTTTCCCAGCTCCGGACAAACCTGGTTCAAATTGCCAAACTTGACATACGTTCCAATATTAGGGGATCAAAGCCTGCGGATCGAAATGCTTGGTGCACCGAATCTCACCCGTGAACCAGATTGTGCATCCCCGGAAACCGCCTCGCTGACCAAGGATCTTAGCTCGACTATCACGGCTTATTTTGTTCTGCTGGTACACTACATTCGTCGCTTTTTGACCCTGGAATACAAGAGGGTACGATTGTCAGATGTAACCGATACGACACAACTTAGTCGTTTGGGGTGGATTCCCTGCTCTGAATGAGGGACGCTGGCTCATGATGAGTTTTTGGGTGGAGTTTCAAGAGGTCATATTTACTTCCCCACGGGCAAGTGAAAATGAGATATTGAATATCACGAATATAAATTGCGCTCCCAACACGGAATATTTTCGAATGGTTCAAGCATTCACGATTCTCCTGTCGAGATCGTAAGCGAGCGACGTGTTTCAGCATGGGATTTGTTCGAATGGTCCCATGAATGTCCTTCTTTGTCTTTTCACGAACGTTCCGGAAGGACTTGAAGTTCTATAGCGGTTAGATTCCGGACATCCGAGTCAATTTAGTGACGCTTACAGGAATCTCATCGTAGTGTATGTCATCGGCCGAATCTATCCATGACACACTTTCGCTCCTAATCTCAGACTCTTCCGGGAATTCGACGCCTGAGAACCGGAGAACGTTTCCAAGCGAGTCGAGTGCCCTCGCTTTTGCTCATCTGGATGCGCTCCACGCGGCAGGCAGATGCTTCCATTCAGGAACCCGGCATTCCAGCTGGAGCATCACAACCGGCCTTCACTCACAATCAATGAGCTATGAGCCGCTGTTTCGGGGATCCCCCTTCGTGATACTGCCGTTCCTGGAAATAAAATGGGACCATTCCTCCGGAGCTGGAAATCATTCCGATTGGACTTGTTCTCTCTTTTTCCACATGGCATAGGAAAGATTGTACCATATGGTCAGGGGTTTCCTCCGCGCTCCTCGGGTATAGCCTTCGTTAGGCCACTTGATGTTGACGTGGCCGCTCTGACGTAGCGAGGCATATGTCAAATCGGAACCATCGGAATTGAGTCCTCCCAGTTTGATGACAAACATGTCAGCGAGTTTTATCTGACCGTGTGTCACTGATGCGCCCCCTACACACTCATCGAAAAAAAAAATCCCCCCTGCTTCTCGGGAATCTCCTATTGCAGAATATGTAAAAAATATCAGCAATTAGCAGATTCTTTGGATTGCAAGGAAAATCACAGGAGGCAGACGGTGATTGGAGAGAAGCTATAGGAAAAACGCCTTCACAAGAACACAAAACCAACAAAGATTCAATGATCTCGCTCTGCGTGAACCTCCGGTGGAGGACGCACCCGGCAGCTTTCCGGCTTGGATTGTCACACTCGACGCCAGACTTCTATATCGATAAAGAGAATCCATTGCCGAAAAAATTACGTCCGAAAATATATGAGTTCGTTGCTCAGATGGTGAACGCCGAAATTCTCACAGCTTTTATGAAATGCCTCATCAGCCATCTGGCTGGCCACAATCAATTCTACGTAGCGCTCTCCCTACATGCATAGCGGAGGTTTCATATGATCTTTCCCCCTCACCGAGCAAGCCGCAGCAGTGCTTAGGGAGCCGGTTCCAAAGTTCTGTGTTCTTCCAAAAGTCTGTCTTTGCACCGGTAACTCACCGGTTCGGGTTCAGGCAGTCTCAAGGCCATAGTGCACCAAATCCTACGGTTTATCCAAGCTCACTGGAGACATCCAAATGGCTCACGCACAGATTGCGTTCCAATGGTGTGCATTCCAGCGGCCGAAAGCATCAGCTGATTACGAGGGCGAGAGCAGCCCACCCAAAGGGGAATGGGACCGCGCCGAATGACCGTCGGACAAGATGGCGGCTCCAGACGAATTCGAGGGAGAGAACGAAAACGGGATGGTCAGCAAATCGATGCATAGGAGCCAACCGACCGTTTTTCAGTAGGTTGCCTGAAGGTAGCGCATGGCATTGGTTGAGTTTAGCTTTTACATTTGATCGAGAATACTCTCGTTGGCTTTCCTCCTCCCCCTCGAATTTGCTCCAGCCGCCATCTTGTCCGACATCATTCAACGTAGCCTCGCCTCGAGGGGGACGGCGCACAATGGGCGAGAGAGCTCCACTGGGAGAGTGGTCAGGTGCACGAGGTCGCTCCTCGCAGAAAATCGGGCCCGAGTGTCAACCCACCGCAATGTCACGCGAGCCAATCGATGGGGACTGTGTTTCTCTCGATCGCGTCTCAGATGCGGGCATCTTCGTTCTGCATCTCTCATATTTCGATTATGAGCCGGCTTTTCACTGAGCCTTGCCGGGGCTATGAACTGCGGCTACGAATTTTCAACTGGCAAACTTCCGGTCGACACCTGTGATCCTCCGTCGAATTCTGACAAGTGTCATGACTTCGGGATTCCTTCCACCTCGGCGTTTCTTCACATGTTGACATCCCTCCGCTGATTCGAACAGGTCGACGCCTGACAGCACTTGTTCGTCGGAACACGCAGACACTTGGAGACATACAGAGTGGAATTTCCAAGTGGCACCGAGGCGGAATCGGAGGTATTTCCTTGGGTGAAATCACCCAGAAATGACCGGGTCATCCGAATATTGAGCTGCCGGGTCGTTCCGACGATTCTCGATTGCAGTTTTGAATAATAATGGATAATAATCGGAATCAGCTCCGCGATTTGATCATGTCCCAATTATTGTCTCCACTGCAACAATGAACCAAAATGACCGCCTAGGAATCCTCTATCGACGCGTTGATTTTTGACAAAAAAAAACGAAGACTTTACAAAGTTACGGCAAGAACAAAATCGGGCTTGCGAACTCCCGAGTTGAAAATGCCACCCTGTATTTGCGTTCCTGCCAGTATCGTACGAAGCTCGGATGACGCGATGGATAATAGCAGGGAGAGCCGCGATCAGTATCAGGCATCATAGTAATTCTAGAATATGAGATCTCGCGCTGAAGAAGCTTCCAATAATCGACCAGGGAGCGGCTAATTTCCGACTCAGTCGGGTTCCCTGCCGCGACTGGGGTCTCCGAGCGTGCATTCATCGGACGCACCATCTCTGACTGTACTAACATACCTCAAGTTTGAACTTCTTGTGTGACAGGTGAGTGACACCTCATATAGCTAAGAATTTGTGGAGCACCGGATCAATCCGGATCAATCAGATCCGATGTCACCATTTCCGCAACGAAAGCAGGACTCCTGATCCCATCAGTGGGGAGGCTTTTCCAATTCTGGTTTTCGGGCTCAAAGAAGTCGAAACCGGGTCTTTTGCCAAACCTGCACCTCCAGCCGCAATAGGCCCCATTTCGCTGAATAAGAACTCGTAGTGACTCCCTGCTCCTAGTGCTTGTCGTTGCCGATTCGAAGCTGGTGAGCTCGAACCCTCATCGAGGGATCAGTGCCTATGCGCGTAGATGGAAGCCAAAGGGAATGTGTCGCTCGAACTGAAGAAGTCGGGCGAAGTTCTCTGAATTGTTCAGAGGTCCACCAATTGACCACCGCTGGTGCTATTTGCTGACGTGAATTCTCCGTGGTTTGGGATAGCTTCTACGGCCTTGAACTCGTTCCAACCCACGCGTCACTCACCGGAAACAGCCACGCAAGCCCAGTGGTTATTCAACTCGAACTTATGGTACTCTGTAGTGACACACCCCGCTGAACCCCTATCTGGTACTCGTGTACTCGTAGTACTGAAATCGAAGGATTTCAGATCTTTCCACAAAAATCAGAATGAATGGAACAATGATAATTGCTCGCGATCGCGGAGAAGTATTATTGTTAAGGACACCTTGCTGAAACTGTTCCAAATTCTGCCATCTGTTGAATGAGGAAGATATGGGAAAACATCGGGTTCTAGAAGACGCGGTCCAGAGGAATTTATAGCCCAACAATCAAGAGAGGACGATTCCTGCTCGCGCGTTTGAGTTCAACGAAAGTCCGGCTATCCCTCAATTGATGTGATCGCGAGGAGAGAACTAGAATGGGCACCTTGTGTTTCATGAGCTTAGGCTGTTCTAAACACTCTCTGCGGATAACAGCGGGAGCAATAGGGATGATTTGGAGGACCTATCTTTGGGAGAAGCGGAAAGATTCTCACTGCCGAAAAAGAGGAGTCGGTAAACCTTGACACCTGTTCTTTCCAGCAAGGTCATTCGAGCCGTAAGCATCGTAACGAGCCCGGCAAGAGTGATGACAAGTTTTTTGTCAAGTTCTACATCATCCATCTACCTCAAAGCCAATCGCTCGCATTCGTGTAACCATACTCACAACTCGGTACTGATATTCCACAGTGTTGATCATGGCGGATAAGTCCCTCAGAGTTAAGGCTCTCGTTCGAATGGGTTGGCTGCTCAACTGTCAGCTGTTCGCTCTCACCGTTGATTGAGCAAAAAAGTTTACGATCAACCGGAAAACTGACGATGAAGACGCCAACTTTATGCTCAAGTGGAGGAGTCCTGATCGAAGCTGCCACTGCTCAAGGGACCATCGAGGACTCTGTCGCGGTGAGAAAGTTGGGATACTCGCCGCGCGATAGCCGCTAGTCTGACAGCGAGTCTCCCTCACTCAGCCGCTTAAGAGCCAAAAAGCCTCCTCGCCATGGCACTGACTGCCCAGTCTTAGACAAAGTGTCATGCGCGTGTTGTAGAAGTCGCTTGATACATCATTGCTCTACGATTCCATATCCTCGGGGAGACGCCCAGGCGACAGGACCTTGATGGTTGTGGGAAAGTTCTGAATTCCTGCTGTTGAATACCAGAGAATAGTTTCATCTGAGCGCCGTCATTCCGGAAACATCGATGCTCGCGTTGGTGCTCGTGTGCAGCCAGTTTTGCGATTTCGAAGTATTTTCGTTTCAGGACATTTATTGAGAACTAATTCAAGGCTCTGCACGATGACATGAATTTTACACTCAGATTTCAACTTGATCGAGTGCAACAGATACACAGGGCAGAAGAGAATGAATAAGATAAGCACCATTGCGCGAGGTCGAACAGTAAAAGAAATCCGTCCACTGAGCTCATGTCCGATGGGTGGCTCCATGTAGTCTCGGGAAGATCCGAGCATGAAGAGACCTAGATCCTTACGAGTGTCTCTTCCAGCAAGAATCGAGCTTCAGGCAGGAAATAATTGTCAAGGACACATACGGCAGCAATTTTAGAGAGAAGTGCGTGGCTACAAATTTGTTCTCAGTCGAACATCTCCGCAAAGTGATGTTTCACTTTGCCCAGCTGCCGACTTTCGTTTGCTTAGACAAAATTCAGGGTGGCTGCAGCTGCTTTTACATCTAGCGTAATTCCTACCGCGTTTTCACTGTCCCAACTGCGGCTGGTTCGAATCGACCTTGGTCAACAGTCATAGCGATAATGAAATGCTCTGAATCATGATAAGCCTTCCAGAACTTGGCTTAAGGCCTATGAACAGCAGCTGGCTAACGGTTTTATCGTCCGATTCCCTACAGTGGTGGGTCACTCCGGAACACCTTCATTCGACCTCACTGGTTCTGTTCCGTGCATTCCTTGGATTACGTGAGGAATAAGTCCTATGCGCGAGTACAGCAACAATCCGTGGGATGCAGATACCGACGAAATGGCGAAAACCACCACAGATCGGAAGCAGGTCACTTGGTAACGACGTTGTTGAATCACTCAACGGAGCGAAGCGATCGCAAATTACCGACAACCAATATGACCTTGATACTTTTTCCGTTGCCGATGGCTTCGCCTCTTTCAGCAAAGAACGGCTCACGGTAAGGTTGAATTTGTTCTTCGTGATTAATTTCCATCCTGAACATGGGAACTCTGGGAATGATTGCCTAGATCGAACCAACAGTCAGTTTTCGAAGCGCCCCTCGGCCTTCCCGGATTCTGTCGGTGCCATCAAGCTCCATAACGAGCGAACTTGTCTCAAGGAAGATGACCGAAGTTGGAGAAAATCGACAGAACGCACATGTTGCAGAGTCCTCGAAGTTCCTCCTGTAATCGGCGGAAGAGCCGTTCCTGACAGAACTATCATCCTCGACCCACTTATCATGGGCTGGTTCGTTGGTAGTATCTCGAAGTAAAGGCACATTCTTTTCCGTCTCGGTTTTATAACATTTTACCATCCTCCCGCGACAAGATTTCCAGCCTGCGCAATCGTAAACCAGGGCAGACTCCAGACTTTTTCCACGGTCTTTCCTTCGGAGTAATCGGTGACGATCTAGCTTGCTCGAATATCAAGCCTTGCAGAGCAGTGTCACTGCTCAATGCTGTTCACCCCTGCAAGCTATATTTCGGCGTTTTCGCGATCATCTGCGTTCTGTAGAGTCAGGTTATGCTCATTGGAAGTGACAGAAATATCAGCGTGAGCAGCGTCAGATTTTCTTCTGTGGAGAGATGGTTGGCCAATATCCAGCTTTGTCAAACCCACTGAAGCGATCCCCATCACAAACCTGTCTGTCGGAGATAATGTTGATGATGATGTCAAGCTGCCCTTAAGCGTTGGCTCAAGTTCATGTATTGTCACCATAACTACGAATTCATAACATACAAATTCCTCTCGGTTTCCACATGGAGAGAACAGCGGAGAATCTCTGAGAGCTTTGATCTCAATCAGGACATCGTCCCCATTCGACGAGTTCACAGGATGTTTTCTGTTGAAAAAAAATCATCGAGTCCCTGTAATACAACAGCAGGTATGTGCTGCGTAACCGGGAACATGGAATCGTCGTCTCTTCATGTCGCTTTCGGTACTTGGCAACCAACCATTCAGGGATTTCTCGTTCATCTTCGAAATGTCGACGATGCTTCACAGTTGAGAATCGGTTGAAAGAAGAATGAGAGAATCATTCCCCGCTCATGAAGTCGGGTCTGCTCCACAGGAAACAGAATCGATAAGTATTTCGAAATCGCTACAGTAGCGTATCGGAGCGCTCGGAGTGGATTTATTGACAGCAAACATGGAAGTCTAGTAAGATGGGGCAGTGCCCCCACCCCTCTGTTAGTCTCAAAGCTCCGATACGGGCAAGAGCTCATAGGAAGATGAAACTCGTTTATAATAGACAACCGCCGGAGAATGATCAAGCACCACAATGAGATCGAAGAAGGAAGTTTGAATAATTAATTGGAGGCATTGGGACATTCTTGGACCTCCAGGAACCGTCATGCCTCTGAAGCCCAGAAAACGCTGATCCACCAGCGTGTTTGAGAGCGACAACTGAATTCATTTCTGGTAGGCAAACCACCAAATCCCACCGACGGCCAAGAGCGGAAGGACACATGGGAGCCGGAGAATGATTCAGCCACGGATTCACGTTATCTTGAGGCCCGTCGATCCTCTTCACGGAATCGCTTCAGAATTGCCTGAATATTGGCGGACTTCATCGGGATCCCGGGCCTTACCATCGCCGTACCAATTCCAGGGAAGCAATGTTCATTGAGTTCAACGAACGTAATGCTTTTGTGACGGAAGCTCCGCAAACAACAAAGCCCCAGCTTTACAAAGCGCATCTCGCCACCCTCTTTGTGAGAGGCGGAACGCGATAAGGTATCCAATAAGCCTCACGTTGAATTGTTTCCTATCGAACCCGAATACAATTGAGGAAATTTGTGTTTCTAGATATCTTCGCTCTTCCTTAGATGTAGGTTCCCCAGACCGAATCACAAGCATCCTCAGCTCTTCGAAGGAGATCTCTGAGAAGGACAGAATCGAGTTCCGTAGTGGTCCCTGGCGCGTATCCTCGAATCAAACGATAAGGCCGAACACTGCGAATTGTTCCTTTTCTTATCAAACACAAACCCGAGAGGAGCTCTCGTGAGCAACGGTCCTCTTCTCGATCTTCGAAGCTCCTACCCGGGTAGCACCATGACCTACATGCAGAACTGCTTCCGAACCATACCTCCCACCTCTATCAAGACCGGTGAACGGATGCCCGCATGCGTTTCGTAGATGACCCTCGAAACTTTCCCGTCGATGCTGGGCGGAGCCGACCATCCTCACGTACAGCTCTACAGGTGAGGACTCCAGCTCGGCGATAATTCTTGCCCCTCGCCAACTCTACCTGTGCGAAATTCCAGAGTACAGGGCGGCATTCGGATGAATATTGATTGCGCTCCCCCGATTAAACTTCGTCCAAAATAAGAGCTATCGAGTCCAAGTTCAGCTGGAAGCGTAGGGGCATGAAACCAGGCGATATTTCTTGGAAACGCTGTGCGACGTCGAGTTAGGAACGGAGACTTTTCGATTCGTATTTCATGAGAATCGTGAACAGCTGAGCATCTATGTGAAGTTCCAGTATGCACCGCACAGTACCCGGACGTCATAGGACTAGGCCAACGTCATCGCTGATATTCGACTCGTGCCAGAGAAGTGCCTGAGCCATTCTAGGATCGGGGCTCTCACATCGCTGGTGTCAAGGAACGATGGATTCGCTCTCCGTGTTTCCCTAGAAGAGGGAGCAAAAGTCTGAACTCTGGTGGATCCATCGTTTGTCGATGTAAAATTGTTCCTGAAACTCCGAATGTCTGAACAGGTGGACCCCTGCTCCAGATGGAGCTCAAAGTACTGAAGTTCGACGCTAAACGCCATTTTCGACAGTGCTTAGCTCTCATGAGAAGTCGATTCGGCGTTCCGAGCCTGTAGCCGACAGACGGGTAGTTCTTGCCTCTGATAGGCTCTGGAAAACAGGATTCAGAAATGAATGACACTCCACAATAGGAAAATTTTCGGGCAAAAACTGAGAAAAGTTGCGCTGTGTTCTCTGGGCCAAGCTCAAAGATTCCGGAAACCGAGGTTAGATGGAAAAATCCGGTTCTATAGGAGTTCTATGCCCTCGAAGATTATTTCAGGTCAGAATCACGAGGAAAGATCCAGGAATTTTGAATCAAGGTTGTCATTGAGTATTGAGTGCTCGAATCCTCGGTAAGTGTTGATTATGGCCTAGGGGATGCATATGAGTTTCTCGGCCTCATCGAGAGCTCTCGTTTCCTGGAGCTACTGACGGATCCAGCTTGATCAAGCACTTCTCTTGATGACCGGTACAACGGACTGAGTAATCACGCAGGACGTGCATCCGACTAGTTCAACGCATCCGATGAGTAGCAGATTGCAGCTTCTACAGGAGAATATAAGAGATCCAGGATCCGACAATTTCAGGCCTAGAGCAAAGGATGGGAGGCTAGGGAAATTCCCGGCTCAAGTTGTACACCCTAGGCTCGCATGCCCTCTTTTGAATCCAGTGTCCACTCGATGGAGCGATTCTGGTCAGTGCGAACATTCTTCGGGGGGGAATTCCCGGATCGGTGTTGGCGTTTCAAGTGGGACTTCATCAGTCTCGATCATGAAAATTACACCGTGACTGGAAATCCACTCGTTCACACGGGGAAGTTCTGCCGGAAGAATCGTCAATCATGAGCCGAGCAGCAACTTTCGCGTTCGTTATAGCCTCCAGCATCCTCTAAAGTAAACTTTGAACCCTTCCCTCCTAGGCCACAGGCCGAAAATGGAGACGCTGCGAGCAATCGAATACTCATGGGAAACTTCCATCTAAGATTCGTGGATCTCCTCTCACGACCGCAACTCGAAAGTCAGTATTCAGAGCATGAGTCTATGCTATGATTGGGCCAAGATTCTTTCTGAATCTACTCGAAACGCTTGCACTGAAATCATTCGCGCTGACGAGTGATGGCGGTGTTTTTTTTTCCGTAGAAGAAAAACAACTCATTCGCGAGAGTGCAGGACGCCATGAAGCCTTCCAAGATTGATGAGCTTTCTTCTCGGAGGAGTACCACAAGGTATACGGGTCACAATGAGATGCATTCCAATTCGATCAGCAACCACCCTAGCGAGCGGACCTGCAGTGCGATGCGGCCTACTGTGTGGCGGTCGATGTTTGTTGCGGAAGAGCACTGCTGCTGAGGAAGCGATGTTTGACCATGCAGAGCTGTGTCATATTCCCAGGAATCAGGGTTCCCGATTACGAGGGCCTGGAAATGAGGCTTATGAGTGAGGGAACTTTCCGACGAGAAAGCGGAAATCACCAAAAAGACTGACACAATCGCGGCTCAGATGAACGCCCGGTCCAGATAGTCTGTATTGACACGACTTGTAAATCACCCGCTAAGAAAACTCAGTCATCGCCAAGTTACAAGACGTCTTGTTCCACCGCGAGCACATCAAGCGTCGCAGAACGTCGTCGCCGCTGTCTAATATTTCCACGGCGCTCAGCTTTGTCCACAGAACATCTCACCGCGAATTGCGAGCTCTCGTCCACGGAGGATATCTCTGATGGGAACGGGGAACAGAGATACCCCGCCGCTCACGACCCTTGAACGATCGACATCAGCGAAACAATCGAAAACAGCCTATCGACTGGAAACTCGCTACGCCGGGAATGCATCTCGTCGACAACGCATCACTCAAATTGCCCCGACAACTCATCAAAGAGCCCATTCCCAACACATTTTCTAGCCGGTATGCATCCAAAATGTGGATGAATACGGAAGCAAAGACGGCTAATCTAATACAGTGTTGCTGAAGCAGAATCTCAACAGGCCCCACTTTCTAACCAGGAGCTCTCGATGCCCTTCGCGCCCTCAGAGCCACCGATCAGGCACAATGAAGAGATGCGCTTCGAGCTCCACTTATGAGGAGCACGATTTCAGTATCGAACCGGGGTTATCCGTAGTCCACCGAAAGTTCCCGCTGCGGCCAGTTGGCCCAAGTTGAGAAACGCTGATCTATTCGATGATCTGGGCACTTCCGGGAGCGGCGAGAAACACGCGAAGGAGATCACGCAACCGACTCCACAGTTTCGGGTCAAACTTCTGTTACGTGAATCACTCAGAAGACCCTTCTCAACAGGCGACGCGCTCTCCTTAGCCGCGCGTCGGAATTGTAGTGCACCCGAAGAGCTCAGTAAACCATGGAACGAGAAACAGAGGAATCTGCTTCTGCTCCGGGACTAACGGATCGTCAAGTTGCCAAGAGGTTTCGACCTGCAGAAAGCGGATTCGGTGGGCTGCATGGGAACCGTGGAGGGGGGATAGAGAGAACAAGGAGATCAGGGTCCAGGCGAAAATCATCGAGAGCCGACTGGAGATTCGCAGCGGAGACCTGGAGAAACGGCTTCCGACTTCGTGGCGACCGCGGAAACGCGTGAGAGCGATTGGGCTCGCAGCTTTCGTAATTTCCGACGTGGGAACGTCTCCATCTCGAACCGATATACGATCAGCTGTGCAGCACTCCGTCGTTCATGTTGCGGATAGGTGAATAGAATGAGCCTCAAGACTTCGGCTGTTGAGAGCCGACGCCGTTCCGGTGTACACCGCGAGGTTAAAAGGCCATGCGCGAAAACCACATTGGATTACATACTCCCGATAAAGAAAGTCGAGTGGTCGGGGATGACCACCAGGCGTAGGATTCAGGCAAAACGTACATGAGGGAGGAATCGCTACCAGCTGATTTCGAAACGTCTTTCAGACTCCGATCAAATCATTTGACATGCGCACCATTTACTCCGAACTGACTGAATCCGAAGACCATTAGCAAGACTAGCGTTGTGCAGCGAGTTTCAGCCAAGCTTCAAGCCTTGAGACGGGCATATTTCATGAGACGGAATGGGAGTGGCGAGACAAGAACGAAGATCAGATAACACGGACTTGCTCAGTTTCATATGAAATGTGAGCCCAAAATCGACGAGGTTCTCGTCCGAGTCTGTCATGGTCCTGGCCCAGACGCAAAAAATGGCAGGCGAGAGAACTGGAGCTAGCTTTGAAAGCCATGAGCACGCCGTATTCGGGATTTTTGTTCTGTATATTCGCTGCGACCATGATCAATGCCTGATTTCGATCAATTCGAGCCGTGGAATGGAAGTCGCTGATCTCGGTCTCTGCAATCGGAATAGACACGAACCCTGTTCTCCCATTCCTGTCCCCGTTCCGGATCAGCGGATCTGCCTCATGTACCGCGGTGCTCGGCGAAGAGATTCAAACTATGCGCAGACCCCGCGCAGCGCGGAACTCAGCACTCCTCGGAACGCTCCCGTCTTCGTCGTGTCTTTTTCGTAGCGACGTGGCTTCCGAGAGGCGCCACTGGGCTGCCGCCTGATGAATTCCCCCCACGCCGCTGCTCTGTACCTCTTCCGTTGACACCTGGTCAAATTCGAATGACCACGGCCGAACCGCCGTTGATTGCAGAGCTGCTCGGCAATCTTCTCCAAGAAGCAGCCGTAGGCTCTTTGCGCATCAGGGGGTGGCTGCAAGAAAACACGGAAGAGTCAAGTCTGCTGCGGCGCGCAAACCGAGACCACCGCTCTCCACGGGTAGGGTGGGCTGCACGCAAGAAATCCTGGTAGTTTGTGCGTTCAGGCACGCTTTAGCGCACTGGAGCAACGCTTTGCCGGCATAAAACAGCTCATTGGGGCGCCGGAAGGGGGGCGTGACGAGCAGGAAACTTAGCGCGAAACGAGCGAATGGCAGGAAGAACGCCGCCAGAGAGCTCCGAAAAGGAAACCGTGTCTGCCTCCGTCGGAGCTTCTCGTTGAAACTTCATAGCGAGCTGGGGACAAGCGGAGCGAAGAGCTGAAAGTCAGACGATCCAGGCAGTATATCCTGAACCCCGCCGGTGACGACCCTCGAACCGGTAGACCTCGCACTCTGAGAAGTTGACCGAAAGTCCAGAATTTCCGTCAAGCATCTTCGCGATTATGTCGTCCCGTGACATTATTCAATACCCTGTAAAGTAAACAATTCTGATTGCCAGCGTAACGAAACATTGCGAGCGGCAGGTGCGGGACGTTTCCGACGGTAGGTCGTTTCGTTCACATGGCTTCTGCGATGACACACCTTGCAATTGTTGATGGGGCAAGGACCGATGCTCTAAGACGGAACCCGTTGAGGGAACTTTCGCCGATGTTGAATGCCGAATACTTCGAGTCGGGTTCGTCTTGCTCGCTAGCTCGGTGAGGCTGCTGGAAATGCGAGCGATCACTAGTCCAAATTCCCCCAGTGAGCAGTGGACACATTCGTTTCCATAGACATCGGTGGCGCATGCCAATGCGTGAGGAAGACGCTGCAAGGACGTTTTGGTGTGAAACGTGCAATGCAACTTCCCGGCACGTCAGGAATACGAATTCCGGCTGTTTGATCCATCTTCGTGCTAACAAAGCAGACACACGGTTAGTCCATTCGAATCTGATTTCCTTCAGTCATTGCAAGAACCACGTCGTCTACCTGCACGTTTCCCTCATCAAAAGTAGGTGGCGACCCCCCCCCGAATACTCGATTCCTCCAATTCTCTTGAGAAACAATCAAATGTCAGCTCCCGTGGTTTTTCGTATGCGATGCTCGAGACCGAATGGGATCGCCAGAGCCAACTGCCTCGTCACTGAGAGCTCGTGCACGTCGTTCCGTTTTATTGAATTGATGTTAACCACCATCGGTCGAATGGAAAAGAAGTCGTGCGGATTGGGGGGAGAATATCATGAAAGCATATTTCCAGACCAGGAACGATGAAATCTATCGCGTTGAAGATAAGCATGCTCGTTTTCATTGCTCCTGCCTTCGTGGAATGCGCGTCGCCGTCCCCGGCGCCAGGGATCGAGCCGGAGGTGATCATTCAGAATAACAACAAGGTCAGCAAAGAGCCCGAGCCGGGATTAGTCCAAGCTCCTGCAGTCGGAGCGCCATTACCTGCGTTGGCAGCTGCGGTCTCGCCGGTTGTTCTGGCTCCAGTCGTGTCGGCCCCAGTACCCGCAGCGCCGGTACCTCCATCGAAAACCGAGGGCGCCGGGCTTCTGACAACTATGACAAACATCTGGGAAGCTGTGAAGTCGCGGGTTTCAGGAAGCAAATCATAAATTTTCTCCGTATCGAATCAAAACAACTATGTGATAAGTGACGTTCGCTCCAAGAGCTCCAATAAAATGAATTGTGTAAAGCTTTGCCATGATTCGTCTTTCGTCCTTTCATCAGAGCAACGAATCCTCTTCCACAACATTCGTGATGTTGGAGAGATTCGTGTCGAGATCGAGGCCAGACAAACTCTGAAGTCCGAATGTCGCCGAATCCGGTGAGTTCTCTCATTACCGAGGGGACGAACTCGTTGAGCTCGTTCCGCCACAAGCGTCGGACGTGCCCATCTTCAAGTCCGAGCCGATCTTCCGAGACTAAGTCGAAAGCTTCGCCAATGTCGCAGGAAAATAGCGACGCTCCAACTTTAGCTTTTGTGATTGCTCGTCGCAGAAGGCAAGAGCCTCATCATAGTCCAGAGTACAGTGTGGTTGTCGGAGTACGTACTCGTTCATGCTATTTTTATCTGTTTTCAACGATCCTGGAGAGATCCCTCGCGGTTTGGAATATGCTCGGAAAGAGGAGTTGATCGGTTCCTGGGATCATGCAACATAGTCCTCTAAGCTCGAGATCTTCTTGCGATAGTTATCGCTTTGTGCTCTTCTGAGAATATTTATGAGCCGAATGTGTCAATAATCACATGAGAGCTTTGTAACGCCGGGTCACATTGATTCAAGGGACAGGAGGGAGACATCGTGAAACCTTGGGGTGTCCGAACACTCAGTTTGACGACCCCCGAGCCATCTCATCGTTAGAACTCGAGAACTCTGATGGAACCTGAAACAGATGCGCCGTTGGATAGCATCGCGTCAGGACGACGCACCGTCCGAAATTTATCTGTGCCAACAAAGGCAGCGCAAACCCGACCAGAAGTTGGGAGAGCATGTCGAGAACGAGCCAATGAACCTCTCCCCTTCTGTCAATAAACCGTGTGCTACTTGTGCAGGAGCTCCCACTTGCTGCGGGTTAAGATGCCTGCATAGGGGCATGAACTAGAGTGAAGAAGAGCAGAGCTCCAGCTTTTTCCTCTCGGTTCGGTGAAACCATGGAAGGACTCATGCCGAACAGCGTTCTGTTACGCAGGCCGTTGATAACAGGCGGTTTTGGCCACCTCCGATGTTGTGAGGCCTGGCTACGAGGATGAGGTCACAGCTCCGATGGTTCAGCGACGAGGGGCAATGCCGTACGAATCTTCGCGAACTCATTTCAGCGCCAATCCGCCCGACTGAGGAGTCGGATCTACTTTCTCGAAAGCAAGACGATGACGTTTCGAAAGAACGCAGAAGTCAAAGCCCCTGATTGAATCACGAGGCCTCTCATGGGAACCATTGCGCACAAACTGTGCGCTTGCGTATAGGAAAATCAAGCTGATATCAGACATGACGGTCGGTCGCATCGACGATACTTGGAGAATATATTGCCGGCGGCTCGAGGAACGTCTCCGTTCGCAGATCTTCTCATTGGATTTCCCGAGCCGTCCAGACCCCAATCATTCGAGTTTTCGACACCCCCATCCCGCTTTGCTAGCCGCCGCAGTTCAAATCGCGGGCACTTTATCCGAATCCATCCGTTTGCCCGCGCCGTAAACAATGCATCCGTTCTCTCCCTAATCATCTGCTAGCACCACCGCCGCCGCAGCGTTGGAACGGCCATCTTGAAAATCGTTGGCGGGCTACTTCTGAAACTATCAGCCTGTTCTAAGGTGGACAAGTCGCATCTTACAGTGGTTCCGTCATTCTTCCAAGGCAAGTCAACATAGTTGTACTCAGTTCACGGCTCACGCTGTGGAATCAGATCAACATCGTGTACCTCTCCACTCTGCAAGAACAGAGTTCTTAGGGCGGAGACTATGGGCCGCTTCCCAGCGAATTCAGATGCCCAGATGTAACGGAGTGCCGGGATCGAATTCATTCGAACCGAAGTCAGACTTGCCTCATGAGGGTTGGAGACTGGAGCAGTCATCTGTGAGGAAGCGCGCTCGGTTCTACAATTCACATCTCGAGTCCGCCGCGACGGTCAACTATCAAAACTTCTTTCACTCAGCTTGCCAGTTCGGGGAACGGGTTCAGATCATTTCGGAAATTTTCTGAAGCCGACGTTCCCCATTACTGTAGTGGATCTCCCATATGGTCACATCCAGTCCGTGATTCTGAGCTGGAGAGCTTCGTCAGATCCGCAGAGTAGCCATTCCATTGATGCGCCTGTGTATTTGTTTTCGTTCGGAAAGAAGTTACGAGGTGTTGCCCGTTCCCTCTCTTTCCTTGCGGATGCGATGAAAGTGGATATGATCTCGTTCGGGAAGCTGAGAACCTTGATTTGTAGGGAGCTAGCGGGATTCTGGAGGAACGTTTTCTTCACTAGGACAGTGATCGTGTAGCTCCATCAGTGGCCTGAGTTAAACCTTCTGGCTCCAGATGGGACCCCAAAGACGTTCGTTGAAGAGAACGTCTCTCCGACGGTCGACGAGGAGATCAACGACCGCACAAGTCTCCGCAGTGAGGACGTACATCGGGGTATGTTGATGCGAGTTCGCCATTCCTACAACATCTGAGATCATTCAAAGTTCGTCTTGGTGCAGGTGATGCCACCTGTTAACTTTCGGCCTCTGGAAGAAGTTTAATTGGTTTATCTTATGATCCCTCTGCTCATCGGTAGGAAAATGAACCCCCTTCAGCAACATGCATCGAGCTTGTCAAAGGCCGGATGGCGGTGGCGGTGCGCGTCCGACCGTTGTCAGCGCACGAAGCCGACCAGGGGAGGGTTGTTTGTGCACTGGACGAACGATGGTGAGATACTGGCTTCGGCCACCAAGTCTGAATCAATTTGATGATCTCATGATCTGATGGAGGGAAATTTCAAGCGCCCACGGTCCGTTTTTCAGTTTAATATTCGATCCGAAGAGAGAGTTCGACGACTTCGATCGACAGCCGAGAGTTCATGGATCCAAGATTATGACAAACGTTGAGAAGAACATGCAGTTTTCCTACGATCGAGTTTTTGACGAAACATGTGACAACCGAAAGGTGGGCTCCCAGCTCGGCGAGAACTCAAAGCGTCCGGTTATTGCATTCTACAAATCCCTTCGGGACCGACTCATTCTCATAATTTACCTTTCCAATGCAGGTTTACGAAGATACGGTCGCGCCGCTCTTGGGATCTTTCCTCGAGGGGTACAACTGTTCTGTATTCGCTTATGGCGCCACTGGGTCAGGTAAGGTTTCGAGATATTCGATCTTCTCCGAGGAACCCTTGAAACGACCCACTCGAAAGTGGTTCTGGAATGCTCCGACAGATCTGATTGAAATTGATGTTCCGTAAACTCAAATCCGCCTTGTTCCCCACCAGGCAAGACACACACCATGATGGGACATGATGCCGATCGAGGAATAATTTCATTGACGATGGAGAGACTTTTCGCCCACCTAGAGAGGATGGAAACCGATCATGTGATCGAAATGCAAGCGTCCTACTTCGAGATATACAATGAAAACATTCTCGACCTCCTCAGGCCGGGTGAGTCATTCGAAGCCGTATATCCGTCGATAACTTAAACTCAGGGGTGATCAAGCGATCGAATAGGGCTAACGAATACTTGTTCCTGTCGAAGGCAAGAGTGACCCGAAAGCCCTGGAAATACGTGAAGTGGGGAAGAATGTTTTCATAAGTGGCTTGTCACATCATGCTGTAACCACCATGGACCAGATCTTCGAGTTAATCGAGGTGGGTTCAATTCTCCAATACGATGGACCAAATAACTCGAGGCACGTACAGAACGGAATTCGTCTATTCCGCGCAGTGTTTCGACAAGACGTGGTCTGGGCCCTGTTCTGATAGCGTCACGAACTGACATCGGGCTTCCGTCCGACGAGCTGGATTCACCAAATCTTATTCTTCCTCTAGGAGGGAAGTAAACGACGCAGTCAGTCGGAGACCCAAGCAAATTCGAAATCTTCGCGCTCGCATGCCATCTTCCAAATAAGCCTCAAGATGACAAACAGGTACAGTACAACCTCGATTATCCCAACCATTCGGCTTCCAACCTCGATCATTCAAACTCCAATTACAGAGCGATCCCGATTATTTCAACCGTTTTCCGCATCGATTGGTGAAATAATCGAGATTGTGCTGTGACATGCCCTCGGATTCTAGCGGTTTGCAAAACTCAAATACCAGCACCTCGACGTCCGCTCCGGGGTGATGGTTCTTGTGTTCCTCTATGATACTCGCTCCGTTGACAACGGTTTGTTCTACTCCACAGGTCCACACGGACACTCCAAGAGAGCAAAATGTCTCTCATCGATCTCGCTGGGAGCGAACGAGCAGCTGGCGTCAACAAAGACAAGGATCGGCTTAAGGTGGGCATTCACTTTCGCATGAACTGCGAGTGAAGTCGCAACTTTGTGGAATACTGATGAGAGCCTATCGTGCACCGCTGTAACAAAGCTCAGATTGGCAGATGAATGGCCACGGTGAATGAAGTTGCGTCTTGGTCGTCCTTGGTAATCGTCTTTTTTGGGAATTTCAGGAAGGAACCAACATCAACAAGAGTTTGCTGGCGCTCGGAAACTGCATTAATGCTCTGGCGGAGAACAAGAAGGCGCACATACCCTACAGGTACTCGGCCTTTCAGGAATGAACCCCGACGCGGCAGGAAGGCCCAAGTTCCCGTACAACACCGAGTCTTATTGCATCCGGGCACTGCCTCGTTCGACCGCACCTTGATGCCCACTAGAGGGCGGATTAGTTTTCTCCGATAACACTCAACAAATCGAAGTCAGTGAACAAACGTTGTCATTGGAATTTATAATTTTAGGGACTCCAAGTTGACGAGGATTCTGAAAGATTCACTCGGCGGTACCGCGGCGACACTCATGATAGCGAATATCAGCCCTGCACAAGTAAGTTGAGGTTTTATTTCAAGAAATTTCCTCGCGAAGTCGAAGACCTAGCTGCATCCCAAAAATGGTGGAACTCAAGAATCATTGCCTTCCAGAGTTCCTATGAGACCACGCATAAAACCTTGCTGTACTCTCAACGCGCCCGGCGAATCCAAACGCGCACGGCGAAGAATCAGAGTCGGATGGCTCTCGGTGAGGATCTTCCGTTTGTTTTCCTTGAATCGTCTGCAAGTTAGCAGGACGGCCATTAGGCACAGCTCTGACGGCGCTTTCAATCAATTTCATCTTTCTTCCATGAAGGCGGTGTCACAAACTACATGACTCTGGTCAACAATATGAATCGACAGTTGGAAGTTGCGGAGACTGCGCTGAAGGTGAGTGAGAAAAATCATGAAGTCGGCAAAAGCTCGGAACCGCGGTTGAGACTCCTCCAGGAGTAGGATCGTCATTCATTTTGAGAGTTCATCAGAGCCGTGTAACATTACGGAACCTGCTCGAGGGTCATATTATACTCATGTACCTTTCCACAGGCGGAAAAGTTGCGGTCAGCGAAACTTAAAGCTGAAGTGGACTCCCTGCGGAGCCAACTGGAGAGCGCGGTCAGGGGTACGTGATCAGAATATACCTTGGGTGCTGGAGTGTTTGATTGAAACCTGGTTTCAATATTTAGTTGTGAAATAAAAACATCTTATGTGTCTCCAGAACAACACCAAGAGAAGTCGTTCGGGGAAGTGGACCAGCCGTCAAACGACGAAGCTGTCGACAGGCAAACAGAAGAGATTTTCCGTCAATACAGCCGAATCCGGAATCGCGAAATCCTCGCGCTGGTTGATCTCAAAGTGGTTAGTTCTGAAGGTCCTGGTTCGATGCGGGAAATCCGTACAGACCCCAATGTCGAGAGGAATCTCTCTCTTCGTAGTTGTCCTGGACGTATTCCCCTTCCTATATCGATTTTCGCGTCGATGGTACGCGAATTTCATGTGTTCTGACATCTGAACTTCAATTCAAGGCGCAGTTCTCGAAGATCATCGGCTCAACAGCGGAACATGATGTTGACTCGTTGCTATCGACAGCAAAGAACGTCGCCGCGAAGAAACACCACATCGAGCGGATGATAAACGACGCCAGAACGAAGGTATCTGACTCGAACGAACGCCGAAATTCGAGTGATACATGAACTGCATCGTTAGCAGTCTTTTCTCCTTGGATATTCATTCGGAATCCAGGAGTTTCATACTATACTATTCAAAGTCCAGAGACTGATTTGAAACTGAACCTTCCCATAGTTCTCACCCGACGCCCTTGCTACTCTCTCCAGTCAGCACTTACACGACACGACGCAGAAAGAAATCAAGGTTTGCTGCCTCTCCTCTCCCCAACTCATGTCCCTGATCTCTCTCCGGCCGGCATGATTCGGCGAGTTCAGCGTTTCTGCGATGAATCATTGCATGTGGCAACTCAGACCCGGCTTTCTTTTTCTAGGAGATCCAGGCATTATCCGCCAGAATATTGCAGATGGCGCTGAAGGCCGAATCGGATAAGGTGAATGCGTCAAAGCTATTGGATACACGAAGGGGTGGTGACGTGAACTTTCTCACTATGTTCGAACGGCTGGTAACTCTGGACTCCTACTTGTTCTCCAGATATTGTCCCTTACCAGATTCCTGAGCCTGGATAATACAGAAGAGCCCGACGTGAAGCTTCCGGAATCGAATGGTGTGAAGTTCCAAACTCCGATGAAACCCTCGGAGAACAATGCTCTGAATGAGACATTCAGGAAGTTCGTAACACCCCCTCAACCGATGCCCAGGTCGATCTTGAAGAGCACCATAACCAAACAAAGCTCTGTCGCCATCCTGCCGAGCACCGCCGATGCTAGTGAGTATCATCTCTTCGGTCATTCCGCGAGTTCCGCGACCTTCTCGATGGGCCCGGATTTTTTTTCTTACCATTTTTGAACGGTGGCTTTCGCGGGCGGAAGCAAAGGCTCTACTACCTCTAATCACTCCTCATCCTCTCCGCTTTCTAGTCCGCACGAATATAGATTCCAAGGTCAGGCGCAACCTAATGCGATCTCAGAGCTCGCGAGCGTTTTCTGAGAAGACGGGCTCGCTCAGTGCGAAGTTGTCGACCTTCAGGGCGAAGCCAACGTGGAAATGACTGCAGCAAACTACCGTGGGACGGCAATCGGGTTTCGAATTTATGGCGCACAAGGATCCTGTTTGTAAATAGTTAGGTATATGAAAACGTACTCGCCCGGCCTACAGATGCGGCCTCATCATAAATAGACATTGATTGTTTGAACGGAAGGAATCGTGTGTTCCATTTAAAAAGCCTCGTTCCGCATTGATTCATCGACCGTGGATTCGGTCGACAATTTATTCTCATCGATCCCAATCGGTAGGCTGAACTCCCCCGATTTTATCAAGCTGTATCACCAGGCATGCTCCTG
>JAQZDE010000098.1:0-25000 GCA_037576195.1 Phytoseiulus persimilis
TCAAGGACCGTTGCTCCCCAGGCCTCACAGCAAGAGGTAACAAGCGAGCTGGAGCTTTTTTTTTTACCCCGTCACTCCGCCGGGTTTTCTCGTTCGCTGAAGTGTCCGCAGCGTGACGCCGAAGTCGTTCGGTGAGTGCTGTGTTACCTTCAGCGCTGGGCATTGTTTTGGAATATTGCGCAGTGTTTTCTCGCCTTGACTTTCGGCCGGTGGGCCGGCACACCGAAAGAGCCGGCCGGCTGACCGGCTCACTTACGCGGCGGATCTTTCCACTTCCGTCGTAAGTTGGGCGTTTGCGTCGGGGTAATTGTGGTTCGTCATCTTCGTCGTCATCAGAAAGCACGCCGGCCGAGCCCGATAAACAGACTATGCACCGCGCGTTATAACGCAGCATGCACAAGCTGACTCAGACAGCTCGCGGTGCATTCCCCTATCGTTGATGTGACCTGCGAAAATCTCATCTAGATATTCAGCGATTGTTGAAGCGGGAATCGGGGCCAGATCCACAACGGGCGGTTCGCTAATGGATTTCGAAAACCAGTCAAGGTGGCGTTTCCTCCGAATTTTCTGAGGTTCCCGTAAGGGCCCGTCTGGAACGGTAACAGAGCTGTCCCTGTCCGGTGGTCTGGGCAAGTGTAGGCGACCGCTCGTTCCCGCACAGTTAGAATTTGAAGCTTCGAGTGGTTTCTCGCGAAACGGTTTTTTTTTTTGTGCGGTCTATAGCGCGTTGCGATCCGCTTGTAACTCTTTTGCCGCAACGACGCCGAATTCCGGGCCCGACTTGGCAACTGGGTTACGGGAGGAGGAAGAACCGACAACGACTTTCCAGGGATTCGCGGATGTCGGTAAGGAGGGAGAGCTCACATCCGGTACGCACGGTGGTGTGGGCTATCGGAGGAGCCTGTGGGAGGGGATCGCACGAGCCTGCGATCGCGTTTTCGCCCCGGTCGGACGAATCGTGGGGGGTCCATTCTCGGGAATCTGGGGGGAACGATGCAGAAAACTGTAGAGTTGACTCGAACCACAGGGGTGATATCTCGGTTGCTTTGTGTGCTTTCGGTGTTCCGCGGAGTCCGGTCGACTTTCGAAATCGCCGAGCTTTCAGGACAGTTCCCATCTGCGGTCGATGGCTTCATGATTCAATCGAGGATTAAATAGTAGAGTCAGCCACGGGCCGCTGGTTGACATCATCCACGGAGATTAGACTGTGGAGCAGAACGAATGAGACCGGCGACCTGCGGAAGGGATCTCTGAGTCAGTGTCGATGACGCCGACCGTTATTGAGCTAAATTTTCGAGCTTGGCCAAAGCTCCGAACGCTGGCTCTTTTGCGCATGATCAAGCGGCGCACTCGGCACAGCTCACAATCCGATAACATGCGAGGAATCGTGAGCTCTGCATGCAACAGACAGTTGACCATGTTTTTCAAGCCAAATACGGATGCGTTTTGCGCGGTGTATCCATCCATCCACTCGCTCGCTCGCTTCCATCTCAACGGGCGGCATTTGGGGTTTCCAGGTTCCGGAGAGTTTATCCTTGACTGGACTCTAGTCGCGAGGCGGTTTGTCAGAGCTTCGACTGATTCTTCCGTTCGCACTGAGGAAGTGGTCGACCCTTGTGTTTCGACTGAGTCTTTACGTCTTCCCGACGGACCACTGATTTGGCGGAATCTCAATTTTTGAATCGGGTTCCGTCTTTTCTGACAGTGCACCGGTCGCACACAATGAATTCGAGCAAGACGGACGATGGATGGGTCGATCGATCCGACAAGTCGACTGTTCGTCTTTGTATCTGTCTTAACGTCTGGCTGCAGCAACATATTTACACTCATACGCGGCGCGCTGCCGTAAGATTCGGCGATCACGTTCCGTAGCCGAATAATGACGTGTCCTGGCTTGCTTGAGGGCTCTCGGTGAACACCGTTCGGAGGAGCTCGAGAGGGCCAGTGTCGAGCCGACGACCCCAATCAACTGTTCGGATACCGAGACCGTCCGCGAACGACCGCGAGAAGATTAGAGGCGCTCGAAGAAGCTCATGCAGAAGTGAGCTAAAGGTTCAGCCTGCGTTCCGACGATGAACTCGGTCGTCGGGATATGTTTGAGGAATCAGACGTTGAGCCGGGGAAATTCTAAAATTAAATCCCTCCAGCGACAAGATCCCAGTCCAAATTTAGACTTCGATAAACAACAACCGTATGAGGGTTTGCCCGTTCTTCCTCCTGCACGCGGGTTGCGAACTCATCTGCTGTGAATGAACGAATCACACCCTTTGCCATCACAGAGGTCGCTGGAATCAGAATAAATTGGAATTTGACTTCGTCCCGGACTTCGTCGACGTTTCTTAATTGGCTCGTTCTTGATTGCAGGTGCTCATCAGTGTACATAGCGGAGGCCAACTTTTGCAACTCGTCAAGCGGCTGGACGAAGTTCGTCTTTTGGAAAGCCGTAAAAGCGCGAGGCTGCAAGACGTTGATGTGGATTACTCAAGGTTGGCCGAAGGAACCGCTGGCAAAGGTCTCACCGTGGAAATCACTCCGGCCACATTGGGGGTTCCACGAGAGAATGGGTGAGTCATTTTGATTGGTGTGAAAGTGACCTTCCTCCGTTGTGGACTTTCAGTGGTTCCGGTTTACGGCCGCGTATTGAGGGGTTGTGGCTTCTCGAGAACGTTTGCAGTCCGTCTGGTCCTGGACACAAACTACATTCGAAGCACTGAAAGCCTTGGCGGAAGCCGTGTTATACTGAGTTCCTCGTTGTGAAGGGATCAGAGCTGGATCAGAGTGGAATCGCGAGGCAACAGCGTTTGAGAAAAACTTTCTCTTCTCACGTTGGAGAGCTGGCCAGGGCGTCAGATCCCAGAGATCCGATAGCCTCCGAGTTCCCTCTAGCGGTTGTAGTCGCCTTGCGGTGTTCATGGCGCATTGAACGACACCAACAAACTAGCGCGAACGGGAGAGCCACAAAAAACCGATATCAGGCGTAGTTGTGTTCCGTTCCGAGCGTGCCGACGATGAGTCTTTGTCGATTAAGGGGGTCTCTACTTTTTGTTTCCTCTCTCCGTCTATCCGCGGCCCCAATATCTCGATATCTTCCTGAACTTCTTAGATTCCCTATCGGGTTCAGTTGGCCCCGCGTCGGCCGTGTCGATCGCAACCCTTGCGACGACCGTGGAGTGGGCCGGCGTTTCATCTTTTGAGAGGACTGTTACTCCTACTCGATGTCATCCCTTTCACGACACGAAGTCAGCTGGACTTGCATGGGAACGCCCGGCGTCGTGACGGCCATTTGCACAGCGACCTGCCAGGACTCAAACTGGTGAACACCTCTTCCCAAGGTCCACGATGATCGAGCTTCCTCGTGTCCGAGACATCCCCCGTTCTTCTGGGATCCGCATCAAACAGCGGGCGAAGTGCGCGTCTCTGGTCCTAGGTAGAGCCGCCGCGAATGTTGCCGGTGCTTTAGCAGCCGCTACTGACGTTGGCGTAACTGTAAACAACGAATGAACGCGCGCAAAAAACGGAGGAAGACGGTCGAAGCTGGAAAACGAAGAACTAGGCCATGATGGCAGAGTGAGAGGAAGAGGAGCTGCGACCGGCGCTGCGAGAGCGATTCGCAACATCAACAACGAAGACGAAAACGTCGACAACGGAACGTCAGGGCTTCCCCGCGTGGAAAGGGAACGGGAATTACGAACGATGCGCTCTTCGCCAAGCAAATAACCAGCCCGCTTTTCTTTCCCTCCGCTTCCTTTGCGCTGTTCCGTTTATCCATCGGTCGGTCGGCCGCTTGTTCGCGCGCCCGGCATCCATCCCTCAGTGGCGGGCTGCTTCGTGTCTGCGTCGCGCGCTCGGTCGCCCGGCTTTCCGACCGGCCCACACAGCGGGCGTCTAGCTGGCCGGCTTGGCTCGATGCTCACTGGAAGGAAGCGCGATCCTGTTCTTCTGGAAAGAGAAACGCGAACCGACAACGAGCAGAGCAAAACATCGTTACGTAAACAGCGAAGCAACGATAGGCTTCCTTTTCCCCAGATTATTTGATTTCCACATTTGCGCAGTTTTCCATGGCGGGCTCCACGACACTGTCCTCGTCCGTCTTCCCTACCCACTCACGCTGCCGATGCCGGAAACCGAACCTCTCGGGGAAGGTTTTCTTCCCAGATAGCATCTTGAAGTTCCGACAAGACCCCTGTCAGTTGTTCTTACAACTACGCCTCCCTCAGGATTCCTCTCGATTGACCTTCCGATTCTTCGCATTGTTCGCTTGTGTGTGTTGATCCTTCCGATTGTCTGAGATGAGTGGAATTGGCACATCGAGATGATGATCCGAATGTCATTAAGCGGTCTGGTCGTTCGTACGCAAAGTGGGTCAGGACGGCTTAATTGGCGAACGGACAGAGAATTGAATTCGTCGCCGTTCAAAACGAAATTTCCAGCTCGCTCTCCGCTGCTCTGGAAGACGAACGGAAATATTATACGGGGAATGCGGGAATTCCGCAATTCGAGACTTGCGTAAAAACTCCTTAGACATTGCTTAGCGGCATTCAAGCAGATATTCTTGTCGTCAGGGGCGGCGGTCAGAGTACCAATGCATAGATGCTGGTCGGTCAGTTCGTCGAGCAAAGCGAACGTCCACTGTCTAACTTCACGAGACAGGACGGCTGTCAAGCCAGCGGCCGAGTCGCTGTTACCGCGCTGTAACAGCGGCAGCACCTGTGACGAGTGACGTCGTAAGTAAAGTCGTCGACGTCACGGAAACCGGCAGTGACGCAGTTGCTGCGCGCGGCGCCCAACAACAACGGCCGAGGGCAACAACGACAACAGCGACGGCAGCGACTGCCGGCGAGATGCCGGTGAACGCGGCACAATGATTGAGCTCACTTGAAAGCGCAACACCGTACTCTTCCTTGTTGTGCGATTGTTGTTGTGGCCGTGGTCGGTTCTGGAAAACATCTCTATCGAACACTTCGGCAGACTTCCTGTTGAGATAGCAACGGCAGCAGCTCGCGCCGAGTTCATCTGCATGCTCCCAGCGAGGAATACGCAACCGGCTGTGGATTTCGTTCGACGTAGATCGTCGGGAGAAAGTGGGAAAGTTTTCTGGAATAGTGGTGGATTTATTGTCGCTGTTACTGGGACCGTGGTCGCGGTTGCAAGCGCTATTTGAGCGACAAGTGTGCGATTCCTGTTTACGCATTACGCTTTGAAGCCACTACGCAGCGGATCAAGTTTTTGTTCTACGCGAGGAACTCTGGCTGAGTGAAACGCAACATGTTCTCGCACGAACGCAGAATCCCAGTCCCCGTGCACGATTCCACCTCCGGTCCAAGGTAATCAGACGTCGGATCCCTGTTGGTTTCCGAACACGAAAGTTTGTCTCCCATAAACGGCTGGAGTAACAGCGATGCGCAGGAATCTGCGCTTCGATGCTGGAACGACTTCTTCCCTCAGTCGCGTTGGAGGACGCGGATGGAGCGGTCTCGAATCGTACGATCATCTGATGACCGGTCTGCGGGAGCTGCAAGACATTCCTGTCAATGACGAGGGCTCCTGACGATGCGATGCTGTTTTCTACCCAGTTGGTGCTCCAGAAAGCGCTGGTGACAACAACGGGGAGAGATCGTCGCCAGGACGCTGAACTCCATATGTTTGTCAAAGATTTCCGGCAGGTTGGCGTAAACAATAACGCGGGTTGCCAAGATCGGTCGAAATGCCGGGTATAGGGAGGTCGATCTGAATGCTAATGAATATGGTGATGCAATCCCGCGCACGCCAAGCCCGATGTCAGCTGTAGACTCAGTGTTCCTGGTCGAGCGGTGTTAGGAGATTTAGTCGAAAAGCCGACTGAGTAGTCTGCGGATGGCCTGGTTCTCCAGTTGACCGCCTGTCTATGTCGTCGTCGGCGCTGCTGTTTATGTTGGTGTTGTCGAGCAGTCCTCGTTATTTAGCTTCTCAGCGACCTTGCTCACCATCCCGTTCGTTGGCCGCTCTCTATTCCGTAGTGAGCGTTCGTTCGTGAGCCATGCCGACCACGAAAGCGGGGGTTACTTGATTTCGCGCTGGAACTCGTTCCTCGAAGCCGAGCCGGACTTGTCCAGACATGTCTGACTTCCCATGACTCGACAGAAGGGAATTTCGGGGAAATCTTTCCCTGACGAAGTCTCGCACACCGAGATCCTCGAGGCGGTGGTGGGAAGGGTTTCCCTTCCGAATCGGAGGGAACCGTCGACCTTGAATTTGGTGGGAGCGCATGCTCCTTCCGACGGCTGTCCGTGAACGCCGTCGCTGGACTCGGCCGAAGGCTGTTCGAGCGGGGCTGAGTTTCAGGTTCAGATCTAAATCTGTTTCTCATTCAGGTCGCCGCCGCGCGTCATTACTAGAGCACGATTTTGATATTTTCAGGTGGTCACGCAAACGTCGAACCTCAATGTCGGACAACAGCGACACCAGAAGCGACACGATGGACGACTGCATGGCCGCACTCCTACTGATGCGTCTTTCGTGCTCACCGAAGAGCGCCAGACTTCTTGAATCGGACTCAGGTGTGTTTCCCTTCTACGCCAGGTGTAGAAGACCGAAGCCCTACGTCACCGAGCCGCTAGACAACCGCCGCCGAGTTCTCCCTCTCCCGGCGCAAGAGAACGCAACAGAAACTCGATGAGGAAGATCTCGGGGCTTTTTCCAGCCGGGGGCGGCGTTGTTCACTGGGCGAGAAGGCCTCTTGATACACTATGTGAGAACTTTGGGCATTGAGGGATCTTTCCTCGCCGATGTCGAGCAACCTCAAGCCCCCCAATCGAAACTAGGTCAGGAGGAAGCTCTGAGAAGCAGTCGTTCCACGCGCTGGTGGGCCTGCTGCAAGCGAGGACACCAAGACTCTCGATCGAGACGCGGGTGAGCCGGTTGCCTAGTTTCCAGCCTGACCTTGGAAACCAGGCGGGAGCGTACGGTGACGGCGAGCCTTCGAATATAACGTCGAGATATAACAACCCAGTTCTTTTTCATCATCTTTCGGGCGGAATGCATCTGTGCCGGGAGCGGCCGATTTGACGATGCGAGTCATGATTTTGTTGCTCCGGCAGCTCCTAACGGAGAAGTAGCGGTTCGAGACGGTTCCCACTCGAACGTAGCCTTCCCCGAGCGACTGAGCTGCTTCCTTTCCCCGACATTGGGGAAGGAGCGCGCGAAAACTGGGTCAGGGCCCTGCTCTCCGGCTGCGCCCGGGCCGGCCGGCCGGCTGCGCGAGGCTCTCCAGGTTGTATACTGATACCGACCGGTTGCCGCCTCGCTCGTTCCTTGACAGTCGGCCCGTCTGGATGCTTGCTTCTGGACGGGCCCCCGGCTTATCGGCAACAAGAAAAAGGCCATTATCGATCCGCAAATCCCATTCAGCCGACCGGCTGATCTTGTTGAGGCAATTCTCTGACCGCGAGAGGGAAGGAACCCGTGGTTCCGTCGTCTCGTGCGAACTGCTGCAGACCTCCGTCCCGGATCAGCTTTCACCATCTGGAAATTCGGAGCAAGGACTCGCCTCGGGATCGTAACAGTCGAGAGAAGTTCGTTCCGCATCCGCTAAACTCCGCCACCGAGAGAAGAAGTCAGGGTGCGTGGCCTGACGTTCTCGGGAACAGGACGTTTCTGAATGGGGTCTATGCCCATTTGCTTGGATCGCTCCAGATTTTTCCCCAGCGGTTTTCCACAGTTTCGATTTGCAGAGCTCAGAGAACGCTGGCGGGCAGGTTCGCCGATGCCGCGCCGAGTGGGACCTATGACGCGAGAACGTATCCGTGGCCGTATCTTCGAACCTGTCCGAACGAGACGACCTTGTGGAGCCGTTTTACGCTGCTCGGAGTCAGTCCTGCCCGACGACATTGGTCCAATGTCATCAGAGAGTGCGTGAGCTTGCCCTTGGGAAGCATTCAAGGCCATCCGAGTGAGGGGCAGCAGGCTCACTCACTCGCCCGCACAAGGGGTTGCAAGGGCAGCCCGCCGGCCGGCGAGCCTGCCGGTCTGTCGGGAACCGTAACCCAGAAGAGGGGACCTTCCCCGGAACTCTCCTCCTGCCCCCTCCTCGGATATAGGTCAGGACTCTTTCGCTCCGACCGGCCGGTTTAGCGAGCTCTGTTCTCGCCTGGCGAGCCAGCGAGCACGCACAGAATGGGACGATCTCGTGCCTCTGGGCGACTCGACCGTCGATCGGTTGGTCTCCAACCTTTTTCAGACATCCCCCCCTCCCCCCATCCTTCCCCTGCCCACTCCTGGATTCGCTTTAAGCTGCACACCCTAACCGGAAGCGGAAATTAGATACAAGCAAGCTCACCGTGGAAATGGCAGACTTCAGCGGATACTTTGACCCGGCGACCGCCGGCAACTCCACCGTTTCGAGAAATGTTGCGCACCACACGACCTGGTGGGCAAACATTTCTAGATCTTCGTTGAATCGTTCTCGAGCAATGCGTTCGACCTTTCCCGGTGTTTGACTTCTCTGGCGGGAGCGAGTCAGGAAGAGCGAAGTGGGTGAGCGATGTGCGAGTATTCGGGAGACTGTTTTATCAGCGGTAGCTTCACACGGCGAGCTCAAATCTAAGGAGGGCGTTGATGAGGAATACATGCGCCACCTGCCAGTCTTTAGTTGGATGGATGATGGAGGGATGGATTGATGGCCGGATGCGAGCCTGGACCGGCGAACGTATCAGAAAAACCCCATGTTGGATCTTGTGATTGATGAGTCTGCGAAATGGGAGCGAGAAGCTGGGTGGAGCGATCACGCACGAGCGGGGAAACCATGCCATTGATGAGCGTCGTAAGTTGTTGAGATTTTTAAGTGACTTATCGATCGCTTGATGCATGGAAGTCAAGAAAATTGGCTTCTAGTTCAGTTTGCTCAGTTGTACTCTTCTCCTCGGCCTTGACGCAGGAGGGCGAGGGACGATCGATGAAAAGAACCTTACTGTTGGACTCGACGTCCGATTGGGCGGGCGTTCAAGAGAACGAGCGTCTGGGCGTCCGACTCGAAAGCGTCGAAGCTTCGACCTTCCGTCTCCGTTAACGGGCGCAAACGTCGATGTTTCAAACGAGCCAGCGTTTCTTCCTTGCAACGGCCCCGGCGATCAGATAGTTCGCCGGCTTGAGATCCATCCCCACCGCCGGCTGCCCACCGATTCCTCGCTCGTTTCATCCATTCACTCGTCGTTCCGCAGAGTCTCAGTGAACTCGAATGAGCAAATCGAGAACCTGGGAGAGTCATTGCTCCTTTGGGTGAATTCAAGAGCTCTAGACAACCACGCGACGCGATCGGATTTGGTTACGGTGACGTTGCTGGAAATATATCAGAGCTCTCCATCGGAGCAGCATGAATGGATGGAGTTTCGTTCCGAGAGCAGCAGACCGAGCCGAGACGCTATTCCAGGACCTGCGCAGCACATTTTCCCGCTCTTGTGAGGGAAAGGTCAGTGGCCACCCCACCACGGCGCTGATACCCGTCGCCGACCCCGGCTGATTCTCCCACTACTGTGTGGCGGATGGACGGGAAACGCGGAAGTAGTGTGAGGCATCCGAGCAAGTCGGGCCCGCTATTGCGCAGTTAGCCCTCCCTCATCCACTCGGCGGCAGCGCAGGCGGGCGGGCGGTTGAACTCCCAGCACGCTCCAGCTTGGTTGGTTCCTTTCCTGTAGTTCACACAACGCCGGCCCCACTGGAACTCGCCAGCTTGGCGGTGAGGGTGGTGGTAGCGGTGCTGCCGACGGTTGTGGGTACGACGAACACGGATCAGCTGGGGACTCGGGAGAGGACCGAAACCCAGACACAGGCACTCACAGGGTCAAGGGCGCGCTCTCCGTATCTAGAGAAAGCAGGACGGAGAGAAGCAGCTGACACACAATATTCGTTTCGAGTACTGGCACGGGAGGATGCCGACTCGGAGGGTCGGAACGGGGGAGGGGGGGGGGGGAGTCTTACTTCATCGGGGAAAGCCATCCGAACAGGATCGAAATTCGGAAGCGAACACAATGATTCCAGCTCGGTCAGCTCCTCGGAGACTCGCGTGGAGCCGCGTCCTGATGCGGCTCTAGAGTGACGACTACCTCATTTCAGCTGGAGCTTGAATGTTTGCTTTCGTTTTCTGCTTCCCAATCCTCGAGCGAGGAGGGAACTCTTCGTGAGTTCATTCTCTGTTTAAGTCTGAAACTCTCGATTCAAAGAGATGGCGTTCATCTCCTCCGGATCGCGGCTCATATAGAGGGAGCTTCCGATATCTCCTGGGATCTCCGTTGGATCCTCTTGGGTACTAGTTCGCTTGAAAGCTCGTCCGAGTGATTGTTCGTTTCTATGCTCCCCCAGAGCTGAATTGAATTCGAGGTAGAATCGGGCGGTATAATTGTTCGCTAAGATCTGTCGGGGAATAACCGAACGGGGCCCCTCGACCCTGACACACATTTGGCGGTAGGAGAACGTATTTCCAAACGAGACCAGATCACCGGCGTTAGCAACAGCTAACCACCGTCCGGATCTTCATCCAGTTACAGTTCGACTGATCTCCGGCCGAGTGAAACTATCGACTTCGAAAGAGACTAGCGCCGCAACTTCATCGATGAGGCCCCGCTCGAGGCTAATACGAACACAGGGAAATTTAAACTTCTTCTTGATTGTACGACGTTTCATTGAGACGGCCAGTGGTTTCCGCGAGGAGTACGTGTTTCTGGGAGAGCCACAGGCTGCTGAGCGCGTACATCCCATGCTGAGGACTTTCGCTCCTCGCTTCTAGCTCCGACCTTGGCTTCCGAACCTTTCGCTTCGCCGATGCCTTTCGGCTGCATTGTATTCTGCGGTGGTGCCTTGCGGTAGCACGACGGTCGGCGGTGATAGCGGCTGTGATTTCGGCGTCGACTGCAGGCAATAACCAAGCAGGACCCGGAACGAGTCGGACGGTCTCGTGAGCTTCGAATTCAGATCAACGAGGTTCCCCCGTCGGTTCGCGACTCGGAATCCGTCAATTCGGCGACGATCGGTTTCCGCTCAGCAAACAAAACCAGCCGCAGGAACACCGTTGCGGGCGTCTGAGATGCTCGGGTAGAATTTGAGTCGCAGCCTTGATATCGGTCGCTCTTTGTGTGCATCGTTGTTCCGTAGGGAACGAGTCCTTGTTCTGCGATAATGCGTCGTTTCCACGATCCGTCATTCTCGGGCGCAGCTAGTGCTTTTTCTTCGTTGTTATTATGATGACGATATCAAACCACCATCTCGAACGAGGAGAAACCATATGGGAGCAATCATATCAATTTAGTGATATGGGTCGCCGCAGCCAGCATATGCTGACTGACCCACTGGCGTTCCGAGACGTTCGTCGATGGTAAAGACACGACAAAAACTTCCACTTGACGCGACAGCCACTTTGGAGGGAAAAAAAGTTGAAAACACGCGCAACGCAATAGCCTGAAAACAACACGGCGTTCGGTCCCGAGTGTTTTGCATTGCCTTGCAATCATCGCTCGCGGCCGAAATCCGGACTCAATGGTATCTGAGCGGAAGGGAAGTCCCGAGAACGGAGCCGATCGTCCCTGTCGAGTCGGGCGGACAATTCACTCCGGACTGAGCAATCGCGACGCGGGACCGCATCGCGTGAATCCGTAAAGACTCTTACGGGAGGAACAGCACCGCTGTCTGCGGAAGCGGATCGACTGAACCCTTAAAGCTCCGGAGCTGTTGAAAGCTTTCGAAAGCCTTAATTTGAAATTCCACGGCAAACATTCTAGATCGGAAGTGCTCCATCAATAGGAAACAACTGAATTTGTTTGGCTCGGTTGGTTGTCCGCTCATCCGGGCGCTTCCTTGTCGCGAATCCTTGGTGCCGGCGTCGGATCCTTCCTATTTTCGAGGTGAAGGATCATCTATTTCGGGTCATACTTTGGGCGACTCCGTGGTCGGACGAAAAGATGTTTACACCGATGAATGGATGAACGAGTTGTGCGTGTCGTCCGGATACTCGAAGTTCGTAAACATCGGTCGAGAAAGGTCTGACCGAACGGTGGTTTCGTCGATTCGATCGTACGTTGTACTCGAGAGAGCGGCCCGGCCCGCGGGACGCAGATGAGAAACTGCGACTTTAGACCGTCAAATGCAGAGCAGTCGATGCCAAAGAACGAAGCCAAAAAAGTGACTCAGAGAAGCAGGGGCAATGACCCCGGAGGCCTCCTTCACAAACGACGAACACTAGTGAGCACCGGGCGGCGTTTCTCCTTCCGCCGCCGCCGTCGGTCGGTCCTTCCGTCCGTTCGTTCACTGTGCCGCCGCTTCGTCGTTCCTCCGACGGACCCTCCTGGCCGGTCAGGGCTGGTCGCCCTACTATCATCTAACAATCGTCCACTCCTAAAAGCTCTCCGAACGATCTTTCACGAAAGGCGTTCGAGGCGATACTCGAGCGCGCTGACTCCGGCGGATCTGCAGTCAGTTGTTATCGAGCGAACGAGCGACAGCTCGACGTGATCGACACGAGGTGCTCCCTCGGAAGTTAGCCACCCCACGAGTCCCCCATGCAGCGATTGGTGGCGATGATCGTTTACAACGTATTAAGGTGGAACACACGTCGCTCGCTCGCTCACTGCGCTTTGACATGTGTGTTTGTGTCATCTCACTAATTCAACAGACTCATTACGAGTCGTGCATCGGCCCGCGCGTTTCTGCTCACAAGCGAGATTACGCGGAGTGAGGAGAGCTCGCTCATGATCCATTATTCCGTACTCTGACTCCTACCGCAGCCTACGGCGTCATTTCGAACGGCATCGGCTGAATCGGGCTGTGAACTGAGAGAGGGACCGGTTCAGGGCTCGTGACGACACTCACGCATTTGGCTTCGTGCCGTTGAGTTTACGCGTGCTGTAACGCCCGCGGGCAACAGAGTTCGTTTCCGCCCTGGGAAGCGAGGCTTCTCGAAATAGTGTCCCATCCCGTGGGAGATAGGTTCTCCTACGTCACCCGCATCATTTGGCTCATCGGCCAAGTACGTCATCGGCTGATTCGGAATGTCGGAGCACTGGGGACGCGCTCACTCGTATGAAAAGGTTGCGGCTGAGAAAACGGTTTTCGTTTTTTTTTTTCAAAAGTTCGCCGCCAACACAGTGGAGGAGGGCGGGCTCGGCACCTGCCAGAAAGGACTACGGCGCTGACGTCACGGGAAGGACGGGGGGACGAGCAAAAGCTTGTAAGGGAGGTTGCGTGCGAGGAGACGACCTGCCTGTCTCTGTGTACGGTCTATTTGATGGCTCCGCGTAGGTACAATACTGATCTCAGAACCAGCTTTCTCGCCCGCCTCGCAACTAAAGCGAGCTTCGCTCCGTCCAGCTCGGCCGAGAACGCCAAGAACAATGACGAGGCTGAGCTGGAGGCCGGAAATGCTTGAGATTTTTCCGAATTATCAATCTCCGCTTCGCGAACCTCGTTGTTCGGATACTCGTTGCGGGTCACCGCCGAACGATATTCTCTGCGCGCTCGACGCCGATTCGATGAGATTCCAGCTCTAACTCATGCCGAGTATCACTTGACTGCCCACAGTGTGGCCACGGTCGCACGAGGATAGCTCGAGGTAAGAATCACGCGCAGCCCGAGCATGAATGGCTCTGACCGGAGCCACCGCTGCCCACGGCCGAGGGGCGTCGGTTGCTTGATTGAGGCAACGATTCCGCCCGCTCCGAGCGGGTGACATGCGAAAATACACTCAAAGTTTTCAGTCTGTCGGTGGGGCGGTGATCGGGTCGCTCCGTTCCACGGTTGATAGAAAGCGTTCGGACTCCGTGAACGGAGAGCCAGGCCAAGGTACAAAGTGAACCGTTGTAATGTGATAACTCGACGGGCTTTTGGGCAGCGCATCTTGCAGAGCAATAAATTTCAACGAGCCGGCCGGGACATTCACCTCTCGTTGTTCGTATTCGACACCAGAGTGAATCTATGTGTGAGCTCCCGATTCCACAGAGTGACGGCCACCGGAACGAGTGACGACCGAGCCGACTTGCTAAATGGCGTTCAAGGCGCAGGAAACCGTTGTCGAGGTGGCGAGCTGTGCGCAGTCTACTTCCAGAATTGGACGCGCGCGCGCAGACAGACGAAACGGCGGCGAACTGATGCCGTCGTAGAATTTAGAGAGCAACGACCGTCGTGGAACAGGTATTGTCGTCACGGGCGGCCTCTCAAGGCCGCGGGGCTGGTTCGATTGAATTTCTACCGGGCCGGGAAAGATTTCGCGCGGACCGAACGTCAAGGCTTATTCAGCGGCGACCAAATGACGCTGTTATGGGAAGAAACGTCTGGCTGTGTTAGTTAGGTCGTTGGCGCGGTGGTTCCCAGTAAAGACGAGTCGTCCCCGGCGATAGAGAGCCTTGAAACGACTTCGATTCTTTCGGAGCCGCTGTATTGCGGCCAGATATAGCGTGATGCAAGCGTTTCCAAAGCTAAGACTGCTGCCGCTCGTCTAGGAGATAATGTCTGATATTCGACACGCTGATTAGGCGAAATCCAGAAGTGCTGTCGAGGCTACATTCCAAGTCGCGAACGCAGCACAACTGCTCCTAACCAGCGTTGTTCCGCAGGCTCGAGAATGGATACAGTGTATGCATAAGCTCTATCTGAATGAAACTGGAACCGATCGGTCGGAGTGGTGCATCGCTGAATCGATACCCCATGGTTAGCTCACTACGTTGTCGAGTCGCACCGGATCCCGCCAGGAATTACGGAGGGTCGCTGCGCAGGGTCGCCGTTGCTGCCGATTGTGTTGCTCCCTCGTTGTTCTGCGGCGAAGGTCTCCACTCGGAACACTGTTCTTCTATTGGAAACTTTCATTCCGATAATAATTGAGTCTGTGCGCGCTTTCGGTGAACAAAAAAAGTCCGGCGTCTGTGTTATTGAGACATCCACGCGCGTGGGCTCTGCTCAAGGTGACCAAGCACATCACCGGCGTCTGGCAGCGCGCTCGCTCCTTGCGACTGCAGGGGCGGCGTTATGCTGACCAGGAAGTATTCAGGACGGCCACCACGTACGAGCTTGGTCTTGCTTACAGGAGGAGGGAGGTTTTTTTTCTCGTTTCGTGAATGAGCTCATTACCGTTCGGTGGAACGACTACGATCGAGGTTTTTTTCGGAATCCCAGCACTCAGATCGGTGGCCGAAATCGATAAACATGTTTTTCTCAGAGAGAAGGATCACGGACTGAGGCTCTGCATCAGCTGACGTGCGTTGAACAACACTTTGAAGTGGCATCGTGCGACCTCCACCGTCCAGAGGTCGGCCAGTCCGTCTGCCAACCTACTAGCTGTAAACACACAATATTTATTCAGGAGCGATCCCTGTTTATACGCGCCGCGAACAATCTGCGGCATCGTCGTCGTTCACGAGGACAAACCGGAAGAATCAACGATCTAACCGTTGCGCCGAATCGATCCGAGCTCCACGAATAATAAAAGTATGGCCGGCCAAACCGTTGGGTCTCCGGGGTCCACGCGTCGGGAGCGCTTCTTCGAAGAATCTTGCCTTGACAGACCGTTCGCCTCCTGTTCTGGCAAACACTCCGCTTCCTGTCTTGGCAGAAGGTCTTGTTCCGACAAAGGGTTTCGTTTCTGTTGCAACGGGGAAACCGCCGTCGGTCTTATCGTCGAGGTCGAGCTGCTTTCTAGGAGCGAAATATCTCGCCTTGAAGTCGCTGGCCACGCGTTCCTAACGAGCGTCTCAACCCTTCTTGTCCGGGCCGAGGTATCTGACCACGGGGGCGACCAACGGCATTCAGTTTAGCGTGGAGCTTTTTAGACAGGGCCGACTCAACCTTCGGCAGACCTCGGCCTTGTCAGTTGCGCTCGATTTTGCTGGCAGCTTCGTTCGGCCTGCATCAGCTGAGATGATGTGACGAACAGCCGTCGATCAGCCCGTGGTAGCAAACAAGGCCGGAGCACAGTTATATAATTGTCATGCAGCTTGATGAAGCGTTTCGGCTCTGGACGCTTCCAGAGCGCGATCGCACGCACGTCTCGTTGCGAGGGAAACGAATTTCGGACGAAACTCGGATGAGGACGTCGGGATTTTCAGCATTCCTCGATCGCGAATCGAAGTCGCTCACAGAGTTATATTCTCCCCGACGGTCTGACCGTCAAGGTCTCCCCGCACGTCTGGTTGGGATTGTTAGTGCGAGATAGCGGAACAGTAAACCTCGGATCGGTTTTTGGATGTCATTGGCTCCCGATGCGAAGCTCGATATGCAGATTCTACGCGGCTCATATTCGCTGCAAGCGGCAACGATTCACGAGAAGAGCCTTGCTCCGAACGGGGGAGGGATGGGGGAGACGCATTGTTTTGAGGGTTCGTGTGATGTGCGAAGTTCAGAACGCTCGGCCGGCGAAAACGCTCTTGCAGACCGCGTTGCGGATAGTTGATTCATTGAAGCGCTATCGGAACTCCACGCAGAGTCCTCCGACGAGATTCAGTGCGAGGTTGGCTGTCGATCGAGCCCTCTTTAGCGGGAACGTGTCCGTCGAGAGGAACGGGGAAATCCGCGGGGATATTCCGGCGGATTCGCATGGTTTCCGCCGAATTGATTCACGCTGCTCCACTGTCGAACTCCCCATCTCATCCAGAAGGTAGTCAAGCGAGCCAGTTGGCGTTGAGGCAAGTCGAGGCGGAATTCCGAACACGTTTCCACCGTTGTCTGAATGCTGCCTACTGCATTCGCGCAGTAACGGTGACGTTGAGGTGAATTGCTTGTGGCAGATAAGGAGTCCGATCGCAGCAAGCCTGGAAACTGACGACAAAAGTGGAGATAAAAGCCCGTTCGCTTGAGTTTGTCGTAGTTTTTCTCCCCTGTACAGCTTGTTCCGATGGCGCAGCACGCTTGCCAACGAACGAGCCGGAATCCGCTCGTCGAGGTGACGTCAGAGCGGATTGTTCGCCGGCGGTTTCCTCAGCGCCGTGACGTACGATCAGACATCGTTGTGGGGAACAGGGAATGAGATTATTCTTGGGACCGAGTGGCATCGCTTCCAGCCACCACATCACCATAAATGACGTCTCCTGCTTCTCGAACCACGTTGAGATCTCGGGATGCAGCGTTGCCGGATGTCTGTGGAATCACCGAATCGATGTTCCGGCACCCACATTTCCGTGTTCGCGAAGAGAGCGCTTCGGGGGTCTATCGATCCCCTGGAATTAACTGCTTCCGAGTTTCATGATCACTTTGCTCATCGTGAAACTCCGGTAGAGTGAGAACGACAGCGCCTTGCATTTTGTTGATCGCCCCATTCATTTTGGTCATCTCCGGCCGTGTACAGCGCCAGTGACGACAACAACAACAACATGTACAATAGCCGCAGCATCGTCGCCAACGATGATGTTACTCGCCGAAAACTAGCAAACGGCACAACAAGGGCGTAGCTCGCAATACACGAGACAAGCCGGCACTCACTTGGCTGCTGCCGGTTGATTCGCCGTCCGAGCGGCAGCAGGTTGCCAAGCGAAGGCCTTGGCTTGAAGGTCGTTTGCTAGCTGTGTCTGTGCGGACAGACCGACGAGCGAGGGAACCAACCAACGAACGACTGAGCAAGCGAACGCGTGAGCGAGCGAGCGACCGCGAGAAACGGACTGGGAGGATGGATGAATAGACGGACGGCTGGTCGATCCGACAGACAGACAGATTCGGGCGCATAGATTGATAAATGAATAGATGGCAGTGTTGTGCGATGCGGTAATTGTTGAACCTGCTGCGTTGTATGACGCTATTAACATCAGGCACTGTTTCAAACGATAGAGCACGGTCACGACACGCGGATGACAACAACTTCCTGGCTAGTTTTCTCAGTGTGTCTGTTTCGACTCAATGTCAGGGACTGCTCCCGTCCTCGTGATTTTGAAATGATGAGAGTTCAGAGCTATGGCTGAGCCGCCGCCGCCGTCGTGAGACACGGCGATGGCTGTTCTAATCCGGAGCGGATTGGGGGCGCGGAAGTGAGAATATTATCCTCGCACAGCACTCCCATGAGAGCCGGGAGCGGTTGCGGGACGTGGGTTCGAGACGAAGTCTCCAGGATAGACCAAGCGCAAAATCAGTCGATTGGTCCAGATCCGGTTCTTTCCGGGGCGCTATTATCCGTCGTCCTGGAATTCGAGTTCCCTGTTCCGTTTCCGGCCGATGAGACCGAACCGGACGAAGAAGTGAGAAGTCGGTAAACCGGTATGACTTCAAGGTCGTACGGTAACCCCTTCATCCCGCTCGAACGTGCAGAACCGTCGGTGCCGCACAAAAACTAACAGCCCTTGGTAAAAACAGAAAAAAATGCAGAATCATAGCGTTGAGTGGTATTCCCCGCGTTCCCCGCGCTTTTGGAGCCGCCCATATGGGAGCCGACTGCGAGCCGGAAAAGAAACTACGATGATCGATTTTTTGTTCCAGCCGCCTCCTCGTTGTCCGCGAGTACCCCAATTTCATCGGTATCATCCTCACTTTCCACCGCCTCCCATTCGCTTTCGTCCGGCTCAGTGTCATCCGAGTCATTGCCATCGTTCACAGGATGCTACTTCGATCTAGAACTTGCCAGACGTGCTGAAGGACCCCGAACTGAATACAAATGCGCGCTATGTGGATTGCAATTTGTAACTTGCGACACCGTTCGCAGGCACATAAGGTATTCTCCGATCATGATTCCATTAACTAACTGCTCGCGATCCGAATGGACGATCGTTATTCCAAACCGCAGATTCCGACTGCCCATGTTCGCGTTATATATTCATCATTCAAGCGATTCAATGGATCGGGTGACTACGTGTCGGCTTTGCTTCTGTTCTAATCGGCGGTTTTCATCGAATAGATTCGCTCATCTCGAGGATCCATCCGAGGAAATGGGAAAAGAAGACGAAGAGCAATACTACACCGAGGTACAGGTTGATTTCGCGGATGATGACGATCAGCAAGCAATGTTGTTCAAGGACGACATGTCTCTGAGCGGAGAATCGACAGACGACGCATCTTCGCGTCCGTCCTCTCCTGCTGCACCACAACCACCGCACAACTCAATCTTCATGAGCTCGGCGCCCACTCTCAGCCACCTGGACATGGCGAGACCTTCGCATGAAGACCCTGAGCTCCAACTCCGGCGACACACAACTTCACCGATAAACATTCCGCCGCAATTTCGGTCGCAGCAAAAGAAGCTCCCCACCAAAACTCAGATGAGCCCCAAGCATCGCAGTCGCGGGAGGTCAGAGAGTCGCAAATGCCGCAAGGTAAGCCCATTCCTCGGGCGCGATTTTTTCCGCTCATATCCGTCTTGAACTCCTTCTCCCTCATTTGGTTTTCATCGACGCAGAACTCTTCAGGAAACGGTCGGATCGTTCGTTCCAGGTTTACGGCATGGAGAACCGCGACCAGTGGTGCACTCAATGCAGATGGAAGAAAGCTTGCACCCGTTTCCACGATTAGAACGAGTGTGGAACCCGCAGGAGGAGTCGAAATGCGCGCCTACTGCCACTATGTACGGAACTATTCGTAGAGAGTCCCGCGAGGGCTCTCCTCCGATGAGCCAACGAACTCCACGATCTTCCTTTGGGCTCTCGAACTTCGATCGTCGCAAAAAGGAAACGCATATCAGCCTCAAATTTTATCGGTGATCACTGCCGCAACGGATTCGGGGCCGTGCTCCCCAAAATCATCGTTTCGCTCACAATTCTAGTATGAGTTCGATTGGAATTCACTCAGGATCCGCGTCGCTGTTCGCGGGAACGGCTTCTGCTTCTAAGGAGGACATATCAATCACTCCTCACAGAGTTATCAAAGGAAGATCTGGCTCTTGGTGTCGCTGATTGATGAAGGATGTCGACGATTGACTGACTGACTGACTGACTGGATGATTGACCGGTCGACCGGATCATTGACCGAGTGGCAATGATAATTCAGGATGAGAAACGATGTATTTATTATCCCTCAGCCCCGGTGGGTTGCCAGGCATTACAACGGAATGGGCGCACAGCCCTCGTTCAGTTCACACATGAACGCAGACACACATTGAGTGACAGAGGAACGAAGCACGAGAAGCGAACGCAAGACGAGGATGTGCTCTGTGACGTGAAGGCGGAGGTTGATTTCTTTCCACTTCGCCAACAATAATTCACAGTTCAATGATATCCACATAGGGATGGCCAAAATCTACACTCGTTGTTGAAAACTGTTAAAGAATGGATGACTGACTGGATTGGATGTCTAACGATCGATTGATTGATTGAATGGAAATCAATGCGCTCATCGTTCCATCGATCTGCGGAGCCTTTCGGATCGAGAGTGGGGGAAGCGTACAGCAGCCAGCACCGACCCGTGTTGGAGATCAAATCACCGCTGTACGATTTGCTGTTGACTTGTTGCGACCTGAGATCGGTTTCCGGAGGAGCGCGCCAGTTTGCGTTCGTTCGACCGTGCCGAAGGACCTCACGAAAATCATCGATTCGATCAAAAAGTTATGCCGAGCGCTTTGGAGCTCGTCGCGTGGACGAACGAATCCGTGCCGATGAAATTATCCAGGAAAAGAGAGGCAACCTTGGTGTCGGACTTGTTCTGATCGAGAACGATCCATTCGGAACAGCAGCAACCAGCAAGAGTGGATTCGCAACCCTATTATTCCCACAACTGCTTTTATTCCAATGAGAGCAGCATCATCCACTGTTATCAACACGAATCAAAATAATCTGCCCCAGAGCGTTCGGGAGCAGGGCGTTGAGACTGTTAGTCAGGCCAACTCGAAGCTTCATCGAATGATTGAGTGACGTCAACTCGATTGGAGATTTCGGAGAGATGTGTCAGCGTCAGCTGTCCATTGACCTACCTATCTTATCATCTATCCATCATTTAGTTATTTCGGTCTCATGATATCCACTAGGTACGTTTCATGCCCATATTCTAACTCGGTTAGGTAAATTTGCTCGTAGGGCTCGCCGGTGGCGAATGATTAGAAGGTATCATCTCTAGCTTCCTCACGAAACATTACAATCATGGATGTATGTGTTCCATTCTCTCCGACTGGTCTATGGAATTGTCGTTGATTCCGATCGATCGATTCATCGGTTCATGGATGATTTCCACTTTCTAGACCGACCTACATTTGACCCATTGGAGTGGACTTTAGGTCGTGATTTTAATGCTCGGAATTTGAAAATGTATCGCAATCTAGTTGCTCGCTGCCTTCTCTCGACGATGCAATAAGCACCATGCATGGTGTGATTCTCTCGAATGAGAACGGTCCCGGCGGGTGATGATGACAATGATGAGTGACTGGACCCTCGATCGATGAAATGAGACGGATTGTTTGGCCTGATCAGGTTGGCATGTGATGATGCGAGACGATAATGTTCGTCTCCCGCTGTTGCAATTTTGGTACTTAAAATTCTGATGGATTACCCACACGTTCCGCACATGATGATCTTCGGCGGACGTGGCCTGCAACTGAGCTTTGCTTAGGAATCGTCTTCTAGTAGCCCCCATCTTCTTTACTATGACAACAACAGCAGCAACAACGACGTAGAAAAAAACCAACAACAACCTCCTACCACCCACGACTCTTACAAACAGATTTTACTTCTCCGCATCAATGACTTCGTCATTCGTGTGATTATATACACAAAGCGTTGTATATATTATACAGTTAAGCGTGCCGCAGTCTCGGTTCGAGATGCTGGCCGGAAAAAGTTTATTTACAATATTATTCTTCTTATAATTGTTGCACTCCCAACGCTGGACCGTCTTTGTGCGCGGCCTTCAGCGAGGAGTGAGTCCTCAATGGGAAAACGGCGATTTGATGAAAATCATCGGCAACCACAGCGGAAAACAGATATCTCAAAATGCCCCGCTCACGTACGAAGTCGGGTGCGCGAGTGGCCATTGAAGTAAATCTCCCCCACATTTCAAAGCTTCCCCCGATTTTCTCCAAAAAGTTTACCTAGTCATTGGAGTCGAGTCTCTTGGAACTGAGACGAGCTCTCTCCAAAGCGCCTACCACCCGCATTCTCGTCTCCAGATGTCAAGTATCCATCTCATGTAGTTTTCCCCTTAGTTGAAGCCGTTCCTCCCTCGTCTTGTTTCTGGCATCGACGACCCATGGGTTGATCGATTGAATGCCTCATGGCCGACGATTGGCGGCTCGGCCCTCAGAGTGAGTCGAGGGGACTCTGGGTTCTCCTCCTCCTCTTCCTCCCGTTCGCGCGGAAACAGAGAACATAGCATCCCAAACCAGCGGTTGAAAATCCAGATCAGAAAGTGGCGTACCAAAATTGCTCTGAAATCATTTTTGGAGTTCCCTGACTCCGCGTTCTTGGAACTGCTCTCAGGTCCTGCTGATTGGACAGATCTTCGAAAGAAGTGATGAGAATGAAACTATTTGAGTTGATTCGAGGAGTATAGCCAGTCCGGAACAAGAGAACCAAAATTAGGAGAAAGATCAGTGCGGTTCCGCCAAATTGAATTTCATATTCATCCATTTCGGCGAAACTCACGAAACAGGGAGAGCGGACCCATAGCTGGCGGAGAAGCACAGCGAACCATGGAATAAAGTGGAACCACCGCTGATGAGTCGAAATCGATCCACCCATGATGTCAACGATCACTATGCCGAGGTTCAAGATTCCCACTGTACATGAAGAGCAAGCGAACCCCCCTTCAGCAGCGGAAAACGGAATGGGAGAGTGTATATTATACCAACAATCCAACGATTATCTGTATTTCTGTAAAAACGAGCTAATGATTTCATAGGAGCGGTTCACGCGACGAAATCAACAATAATGTGATGATTTAAACAACAACAAGTTGCTACTATGTTTATTGATTGAGGATCAGCTGCTTGACAGTCCGAGGAGGATCATGATGCTTATTGCTCTGACTCCATTCGTGATGTGTGGTCAAGAACAACAGCGTGAATGCGTGACGACTGCGAGTAACTAGCGAGCGAGTGTCAAGCGCTGATAACAACGGAACATAGTTCGTGAAACGAGGCGTTGTGTAGTGCAGACAGCCAGATTGAAGGGCGATGAGGGTGATGTGCGAAGGGACGACTCCGGAGAAGACTTCGCGTTCACTTCCCGAGCATGGTCGATCCTGGAATCTGCCGGTTGTCACTCGGACTCCCCTGAACGTTCGGTGCAGTCTGGAGAACACATCCGGAACAACGAAAAGATTCTCGGAAGTTAGGGTTCTTCTGTGATTTCAAAGTAGAGCTCGAGTGACCAAGAACGATCGGAAGAGTTCATCCGAGAGTTGATGCAGATGTTGACCGCGGAGTCTTCCGAATAACCTGTGGTGATTACGAAAACGAAGACAACCATATAATAGTCGATGATGATGATTGATAACAACGATGATCGTGATGGATGAACCTCCACACACAGGTGATTGATGAAGCATGTTGAATGATATGCCGCTGGGTTAAATGATTAATGGTAGAACATGATAAGAGTGATCCCGAACGAGGATGACATAACCTAAGGGTGATGAAAGGATATGATAGGAGTGATAATGATGATAATGCTGAAGAAGTGAAAATGGTGAAGAGGTTAAGACGACGTACATGTTGTGTGGCACGGAGGAAAGCATCGCCCGACGCCATTCACTCTTGTACATACATTATGAGATGTTAGCGTGAACGAAGCCAAGGAGAAAATGGAATTTCAGAGGAGCAGAGATCTGGCGATACGTCATCTACGTAGACGAGATAGAGGTCTAGAAATCCTACCGATCCGATGGTAATGCGAACTGCAGACAAAAATTCAAAACTATCCGCTTGCAATCACACATTACAAGAACGATTCATTGTTTGATCGATGCTGCGGTCGATCGATGATTCGAATAATTTTAACGATGATTTAAACAGATATTCCGAATAACCCAATTACACGATACGAGCTCCGAGGTGGAGGAACCGCAACGAAATACTCCGTTCTGCCTCTCCGGATTGTTGCAACCGAACACACGAGAATTCGGGAGGCGTTGGCTCTCCTCGAAATTGTCTTCTCCTCCTTCTTGTTATTGATGGTGATCATAGTGTGGCAATGTGCCACTGTTATTGGAACTGCGCGATGGCAGCGTGTCATCAGTTGTAATGGATGATAAACTGATGGAGAAGGAGAAGGAGAAGAAGATTGCGAGAAAGCAAGAGAATGGTTCTCTCTTCATTGTTAACTATGATCACGAAGATGTGTGATGAATACGACTTGAGGACGGAGAGCGAGTCTCGATTGCCTGCCTGTTGCTTGCATTGGTTTGTCTTCATGAAGAAAGAAATAAAATATGCAATATCTCATTATTGATCATGGAATCATTAATCATAGAAATGCTCGGTGTTTTCCTTGCATGACTGATGCCGAAGATCGTCCCAATCGAGCTTGGATCTCAAGGCAGTTCCTTCCCTGTGAAACCAGACGCGTTGGTTTGGTGACGGAGGTTGGTCGACCGCCTGTACTTAGCAATCGGACAGAAACACAGTTCATCTGCGATCAGAGGGTCGTTGTTTCGACTTATCGACCCCCGGAATCAGAAAAGTTGATCGAATATGAGTGTATGAGCCCTCCATTCCAGCTGAATTTGCCGATTGTCTGGATCGTGCGTGAATGCATTCGGCTCTTCTGCCTTTTCGGATTTCAATTTCAATTTTTCTCGCACTCACAGTTCCTTCAGTGAATAATGAGGTCTTCCTTTGAAAAAATTGTTGAGCACATTATCTGCATGATGCAGTCCCGTAAGCTTTGAGCTCTTGGTTTTGCCTCCTGAGCCACACTGAGTCTGTTGGAGTCGTTTCTGCAGTTCTGCTATGGAACGCGAACAGGATGGGTTACAATGGGCCTCAAGGTATTGTATCATTGGATACAAGGGATATCTCAGATACGACGGTTCCTCCCGTCTCGATATCCAGTCGGATATTACAGCCGCCATGTCCCAGCATCCCTTCCCTCGAGCTCGATCACGTATACTCTACCGTCTCTCGAGTCTACTGGGTAGGATTTCCTTCCGCAAT
>JAQZDE010000099.1:0-75000 GCA_037576195.1 Phytoseiulus persimilis
CCTTTCGCAGATTCAGTAGCGCTGCTTTCGAACGAAGGAGGGTAAGCGTCTACGCGAATTGTCTCTATCGGTTTCGCATGCCAACTTCACAAAGTCATCACTATCATGCGAAAATGTGGGGTTTGTCTCGGGTGCAAAAGAGCCGAGCCGCGATTCGGCTCTTGGAGATACCAGCAATCTTGATTCAAATGATTCGTAGTGCGCTCATTACTGTTGAGTATCATCTACTCAGTCTGACCTTATCATGACGCTACTAGTGTTTGGATTGTAAATTATGATTTTTGTACTGGCCTCCGGCCCGTAGTGTATGCGCCACTGGCTCATTTGCCCCTGCCGAGAGATGTCTGAATGACTTCCGATTCACAGAGAAGATTGGCGATTCGCTTGGAGTTGAGAGTGGAGATCCCAGTCCCTCGACTCGATTTTGCTAGTCTTCCGGTGGAAGCCGTCTGCTGAGAGGAATTCTTGTCAGTGCATGAGAACTGAGCCCCGTTGACGAGCTGCTTCGAAGGCTGGATTTGCTCCGAGCACGATTTGGTAGGTTAATGCTTCGGCGCTACTCCGATCCGCTCGAACTCCGACATGTATAATTAAACCACCTCGAGGGATTCCTATCATCTCTCTCGTACGGGAGCAAGAACGTTTTCTTTGGAATGCCTCGAATGATGCCTGTTTCAATCTGCTTGAGTTGGAATCCCTAGATTTCGAATAGAGATCCCTAGAGAACTTGCATCAAGCCCCCAGTACCCCCCTCCCCCTCCTCTCCGCATCTGGTCCGCATCGGACCAGATTCCCGATATAACGCAAAATCAAGTCTCTGATTCAGAATCTTGTATTCTCTCTGTGACTTTTCGAAGAATATGTGTTGTGTCAAGTCCATGGGCCGCTGATACTTTTTCTCTAAAAATCACCTGACATTTCAGACTCGCTGGTTTCGTCGAGCTAGGGTTCGTGGGCGGAGGAGGACGCGTTCCTCCTCGGTAGATGTGTAGTCGTTGCTTCAGCGGCAAAGAAAAATCGGGCGCGTAGATGGAGCTTTAAGAGTCTCGGAGTAATCGAAAGGGAGTCGTTCAGCGGAGGATCATCTCTAGCATCCGATGAAGAAGAACACAGCACTTGTATCTTGTAGAAGATGGATTCCCGCCCTCTAGTGAACGCGCGTCGCTAGATCGCACGGTACTGAAGTCGCCGCTTCGAATAACGCAGCTCATCCTCCGGTCGACACGTGTGCGACTGCGGGCGGAAACTAGGAAGCGGAGTCCACACGCGCTGAGTTCGAGCGCAAGCTCGTTCGTTATCCTGATGGTGTCGGTGACGTGGAATAGACGACAACAAACTGTGATTCTGTACAGGACAATCTAGATTGATAGCGAAACAGTTGGAATATAAGTTTGTGGAGAGAAATGTCGAGAATAAACGTTGGCTTTGATGAATCGAGAAGTCCACCGCGATTTCCAGTTTCCATCCCATTCTTCCCGTCTTCCCTCGAGAAGCTCACCGTAACAAACTAGGCTCAAACTCATACTCCGAGCAGATTCATCGCCAGAACCCTATTTCCGTGACATGGGATACTCGACTTCGCTAGCGGGTCGAGCTCCTGACACCCTCCGCGAGGGATTTGTTGCTTGTTGGGAAGCACAAAAAACCCCAGAAGGATGGTGCATAAAGCGAAGCCAATTGATTTATTTTACAGTTGTATAGCGCTCCAGGATCATATGGCAGTAGGTTTCTACCAAGAGCCTGATTCATATGTATGGCGACAATATGATCGTGACCTGTGCTCGAAAGCACCCGTTCAATTGTTCATTCTTAGCTCAAATTCGCGGCAAACGAGCCTATACAGAAAAACTTCGTGCTTGAGAGATGCCCAACAACGGCACCGACTTCGTACCAAGACTTTCGGTACCATTAGGCTGTATAACTGTGGCATTGTGGTGACCTCCTTCGTTTCGGTAGTCAACCGCAGGAACAGTTTTCGACTACATACAATTTATGGGTCTATGGGACGTTGGGCTGTAAGCAAGCGGCTCTCGGATCCGTTTCACCGCGGCTGATCACGAATTTGATATGCAGTCATGATATCCTCCCCACCGGGTGTGATAAGGAAGTATTCGGGAGGGCTATCCGGATCATTAGCTCGGTTATTCGCGTGTCCCGTTCCGTTCACGCCAATAGGGCTGGTTCCCACCGCGGTTGAAGTGGATATTAAAGTAACTTCCGGATTCCTTTTCAACGCTGATATGAAGCGACCAAAGTGAGCATCTTGGAATTGTTCACGGCAGAGGCCAATACTGGAAAGGGGAGAATCGATTTGCTCCCTGGCGTCAGATTCCTATGCTCGATCCATCTCGATTGAAATGAAGCGACCCGCGCTCTCCGAATAGATCCAAGAGGACGACAAAGCTCTTACAAAACTAAAAATCCGCTCTTTGGCAGTCAATGGGAACAGAATCGCTCGTTGAGGTCATTCCAAACTTGTCAACTCTAATCCCTCATTCCATCCAGGTACTTACCACTGGCACGGAGTAGGAATCTCACGGAACTCTTCCGGCAGCTCGAAAACTCTGGAAGCGCTGATTTCAGAGGCTCGGTCCATAAGACGCACCAGGAATCGTTTCCCAATACGCAGACGCACTACTCCACGACGCAAGATGCCCTCGTGCATGACCGCGCACGGCGTTCCCGGGTCACACTCCCTGAGGTCAGCTGGACTGCTTCTTGACAATCTGGCTTCCATTTCTTCGAGGACGCCCATAGATTCCTTCGGAACCACCCAAACCTGTGAGAAAGCCGAGATCCCGACCACTACGGCATCTGAAATCAAAACGATATTATGCCTCAGTTCTCAACTCAAGAACGGGATAGCTGCGAATCCAGCAGCTCCAGAGAAGATTTTCACCTCGAGGTTCCATCTTCATCTCTTCTGAATCCCGGCACCCAGGGTCATCTGCGAGTACGTCGATCGCGTCTGGGGAGATAATACAGCAGATCAACTGCAGCCCAGCGGCAGCGATATATTTTTCCAAATATTTTTCAAGGAGCTGTGCAAAGACCCATGCTCCAAGTCCATGCTCACCGTTTTCACGTAAACTTCTGAGCTTTTCAAGGTTCTCCAGCTTGACCTCAGTAAAATTCTCGGTGAAAATAATCACAGAGGGCACCGCCTTCGAGTCAAGGAAGAAGATCTGCAAATTGACCGACGCAAGTAACACGTTGGGCAGATTGTCGCCAGCAGATTCCAAATCCCAGGATTGGAAGTTTGCCAGAGTTGCCTTCACAGCGCCGGGAGGGTATATCAGACGAGCCGGCAAAGGACAGAGGAACTGCGTCGCAACTTCGAACAACGCTCCGCAATCCAACCATCGAACCCACGCCACCTCATCTTGAAGAGCTTCGATGCAGCATCTGTAAACGTATTGCGGATCGCTCAGGGTTCAGGGATGCAGAGACAGTCTGCCGATCGGATGGAACTGGTGGAAGTATTCGGAGGATTCAAAAGTTACCTCATTTCGGTGCAAGGATCGGATCCTGAAAACACCAAACACAGTCGGCCCACTTCACACCTGAGGGGAAGATCCTCGGAGGCGGGCTCGAGAACGAAATTGTGCAGGTCGTCCCAAGTAAGATAAACGGTGGAGCCTTCCACATGAGTGACAAGACACTGTTTCCGTATAGTTCCCGCAGCGGGTAACAGGACCCAAGGTAGGTCACTGTAAAGATGTTGCTTCGAGGCGGAATTGTAGAAGCTGTTTCGGCGCCAATGTGCTGAGACTGTTGAAGAGAGACCCTCCAGTTAATTATCAGGAGCAAGTAGAGAAATTCGAGTCTAGCATATGCGAGTAGGGACAGACAGACAGACGAGAGGAAGACATTGAAGCAACTCACTGGTGTCATTGCTAGAGGCAAGGGCTCTGCATCCAGGTAGACGGAACACGAATTTGGGAACGAAGTCCCAAGTAAGAGCGCAACCGTCTGTCACCGTCTGATGATCCTTCGCCAATTTCAGAGCTATCTCGAAACGTTCCGAGTTGGTGATCCGTTGTGACTCCACAAGCACTCTGTAACAAAAAGTAATTGTCGTCTCTCGAGTTTGATTCTCAAAACTGTCGAATCATTCAACCTCTGAACCTTCGTCACGGCGGTTGAACTGCTTGCCTCAGCGCAAGTGGTGGGATCGATTTCAATGCCTGGGGTAGCGAAAACAAGTCCGTTAGTGTGACTCGCATCTTGTCACCGGAGTCCACGTCCTCAACAGTTGCTTCACTGTGTCGCAAATCCACGACCATAACTCTGTAATGAATACCCCGTCAGTCTTGTCACAAGATTACCAACATCGAAAAATCGGACGCTCAGTACCGGGAGGCCAGCGTTCCGATTCGAACCTCAGATACTTCTCTCCACGTTTCAGCATCGCAGCTCCTCCCAACGTATGCCATGAAAGTCGATTGAGCTTTTTGGTATCGATGTTTGCGAGACGCTCCTCCAGATCCGGGCTCCCTTCGCTCTCGGTGATCCATATGGCGAACGAGTTCTGCGGCCGAAAATAGGTGAGGGAGTTCCTCGCGGTAAAAACGTTCTTCCGGCCCGTTCTGATGGAAATTCGACTAACCTCATCGCAAAGAGAAAAGTTCTTCACGAGAAAAGACTTCCATTCCCCCACCGCGTACCGCCGCTTCTTTCTTATACACTCCTGCTGTTGTGCTCCATGAGCGGCCCTCGCATTCAGGTGATTCATCCGCGTGGCCCCTCTGACGCTGCTGTTGTCATGGGATATCTTCGCACAACTTTTCCACGATGTCCCGTTACCGATGGTAGTCGTCTCAATTGCACCCAAATCGGGCATCGGTGTTATGGTGACGGGGTTCCTTAGTGGTGCTGTTGGCAGAGGACTCATGGTGGACTCGCTCTGACGAATTTCTACGCTTCGTACGCTCGGGGTCGGGATTGAAATAGCCTGCTCCGAGATTCTTTCCTCGGTAGTCTTCACGGCTTGTGAAACGCGGATTTCCGAATAAGATTGGGGATCATCATACTCGGGGTTGCGTTCTTCGGAACCGTACATGCCGTTTCCGTTGCTCAATTCTGAAGAGACGGTAGTTCTCATGAGATTCTCGTCCTCAGTCGCTGGTGTTGCCTGCGGTTCTCGAGGCGACCACGCTTGCGAACACATTGGGATAATGAATTGCGATGCTGCTCCACTGTCTTGATCGACAGTGTTCTCCATTTTCCTGTCGGCTTCTGCCTGGAGGAGTGCAGGCTTCAAGAATCTCGCAAATGCTGCCTCCCGACGATCTTGCGACCCGTGACCCGCCAAGCTGTTCGTGGAATGCAGCGCCAACGTTTTCTCAACTTTGCCTGGCCCTCGTTGTTCTTCTTCAATTTTTGCTACTTCCGGGGTATAGGGCTCTTGCTTCGAAGAATTCTCGAGCTGCATGCGGTCGCCGCTCCCGAAGTGGTCGTAGAACCAGCTCCGCTCGTGCTCCGGATGAACCGTTCGAGCTGTGTTGATGTTCCGCCCGCGGTTCAGGATAAGCCCAACTAATTTTCCGTCAACTTCATGAGCGCGCTCGCTAACGGTATACATCAGATCACTCACACGTGAGGTCATTCGAGTTGTGAGGGAACTCTTCGCAGGATTCGGCACATAAGGCGCTTCGTGACTCGTCCGAGACACGGCCATGCCGGAACCGGTTTGAAAACCTCGGAAAATCTCGAGGTGTCCGTTCGTTTCACTCGAACAATCTCGTTGTTGAAGCCCAATCTCGGCGGATGCCGAACTCCGCGTCACGTCGTTCTCTAGCGACGTCCTCGAACCTCTCCCGATGCCCATTCGGCGCGGAGTTTGAGGTACGGCACTTGGCATGACGAACGATTGCGAAACTTCACATACACATACACATGTCGAAGAGAGGGAAAACAAGATGGTTGCTGGTCTGCTCGAGGAGGTCTACGCGAGAAATGGACATGTTCATCGGGATAGATTGCCAGCCTCGATCTTTACCGATAATCCTTAGTAGATCCTCATCTCTCGATATGGTATCCGACCCACTTTTTCAACGTTCACGAGAGCATAAGAGATCTGAATCGTCGCCGAGAGCTGGAGCGCTCAGGAATTGTGTAATTGCGACCTTGTTCGCTCTCCTGCCGAGCTGTTGCCGTTTCACTACAGTTTCAGCGGCGTCGAGGTAGATAGAATGTCAGTGAACCACGAAGAGACGCCGTTGGCGGCGAAATCGGAAGAGGGCTTTTGAATGTTCTGCTTCGGTATCAGGCACGAATGTATACGCACGCGGAAGCCTGTTCGGAAGTTGCTCAAGAAGCAATCAAAATTCTGCAGTACTCAAAATCTTACTCATTCCACGGCGAGTCTAGTTCGAGTCTGCCGTATCAAGTTAACAGTCACAGTTCGGGAAGCGGACACTAAACTTCGGTCGCGTGGAGAACAATCGAGGCCAGCACGGCCTGACGCACATTTCGGCTGGAACTCGAGTACGGCGTGCTTTGGCGGTTAGATGCGTTCAAATCGATGGCGCGCCAGTAATGTCACTCAATATCTTAGCGCGCTTCGGAACGGAAATTTGAATCGAAACTCGGCAACGTTTAGGAGTTAAGCATGTCTGCGATCTCCGAATGGTGCACGCCTCGGATCCGATGCGGCCCCAAAACATGGCAATGCCGTCTCTGGCAGAATCACAATGTTGCCTTCCAGAGTTGCGTCTTCTTCCGTTCGGAATATTGGATCCCCCTCTCGCTCAATCTAACATCTTCCTCTTCGAATTTCAGCGGTTTGAAGTAGAGAGCGTCTATACCATTCGAGGCTCGCTGCGAATGGTTGCGTGGATGGATCTTGAAGCTTGCCTACTTTCACTGACATCCCAGGAGGCTGGATCTCATCCTATCTCTGTAGCCTCGCAGATCTCACTTCCGAAATCAGATATCAGGTTTCTGAGACGACTTTTGCTCACAATTCCTCGAGTTTTCACGGATTCCGCCTCTCGGTGAATCTCTGAGCTTCAATTCAACTGCCTCGGAGATTGCCTGTGTCTCGGAGAGTGCTTTGCGATGGAAGAAGATGCTGTAACCGATTACTGATGTCTCTTAACGGTCCCATGATCATTTCATTAAGCTCTCTTCTGTCAGGCTCATGTTGGGAATCTTGCAATGAGTATCATCGATGTCGATGCGGAGCTAGGTGCCGCTGAAATGGTCTTCAACTTCAAACCACCCCCCTGCCAGCCCCCTGACGTTCGCCCATGTATGAGTCGAGTTTCTACGCTCTCATGTTTGCCGTACTGGATCACCTGATCCGGATTCAAAGTTTCCGAGCGAAACAGCACTCTGGCAAAACAGGACACCGTGTCAGGAAGCGCGGCAACCTGGCTCGGCGTCGATCGGCCTCGCAACTTGGGCTTTTGGAGAATATCGACAGGCGTTCGCTTGAAGCGTTCCACTACTCTAAGCGAACTCATCGAGCTGATACGAGGAACTCATTCCCAGCTATTTTCAGTCTCCTCGACGGTCTCTGAGAACGTCGAATCGAAGCCGACCCCTGCGACCGCTAACGCCCCGCAGGAAAACAAGAAGAGAACCTCGCAGGATCGATGGGCTGACCCAGCGAATAGGTGCAGCGGGCTGTGCTGTCGGTCTCATGAAAAGACTGCGAGATGATCGATCTCTTTAGCCTTCTCTTGATCGCACTGATCACCAAAACAACCCTTGGTTCTCCGTACCAGAAAGCTCGACGGGGGCGAACCCTGGGACTCTCCCTCGGATTCATATATAAACAAAACCGGAGGCATAATCTACGAATTAGTGCGCGCTGGAGCTTCAGCCAAACCGAAGTGCTCGTTCTGAATAGCTGAAGTGCTGCCGCCAGGCTACAATAAGGAGCTCCTACGGCTGTCATTCGGAATAGGAGGGCTCTTATAGGTTTACTCATTGTTCGCTGTTCGGCGACTCTGGAGACGTAAGTCGGTGTGTCTTTTCCCCACGTAGGATTTAGATCTATTCCCGCGCCAGTCAGCATGAAGAGCCCTCGGAACCCACGAAGGTCTTTCGGGGAATCCGCTGCCCGTTCGTAATGATGATGCGCTGAGGTCGTAAACTTCCAAGGCCGGGTCCCGAGGACGCAACAGTTGTGATCGGAAACAGGTTCCAGCACCCTCAGTTTCACTTTGGCCAATAAACTGACACTTGCTGTGATTTAGCGATCGGCTGAGTGTGCGAAGTTCCTGACCAGGTCTCCTCGGAGGCCGGAGACGAAAACAGTATGAGGGACCGATAATTCCAACCCAGGAAGCTACCCGGGCTGCCGATACTTCATCGCCAGACACAGCTGTCAAAATCGAGCTCGCTTCGGTTGAGCTTTTCAAACCCGACCCCCGGTCGCCTCCACAGTTCGAGTTGAACGACTCGTCAGCCGGAATTTCCCGCTCTGGGAATCTAGAGAGCCGCTCGGCCAGAAGGCAATAAAATCACTTCGCGCTGCCTGCTTGATTTGGCAGTCAACAAAGCAACCCCTAGGAGAGAGTCGGGCGAACCGGGGACAGGAGGTCCAGTAGAGGGTGAGATCCGAACCCTTCCGACGATCGGTGCCCTCCGCGGTGTTTATGGAGTCGAGATGCAAAGAAATTGTCCTCCGCTCTGGCTTCGAACGCTCGTGCCTGGGAGCGCGTGAAGCAGTGAAAGCAACTTCGTTTCGAACAACTCCGTCACGTTCAAACTATTCACGAGTTCTGTGTCGTCGTCCGAGCTCGAGCTACATCAAAGACGTGAGTCACACCGTGAGTTCTCTGCCGCCCAGAACAAGCAACAGCATCGTGGACGATCGCTCTCGATTCGTCGTTCGGGCGCACGAAATAAACTCTGGACGACCGACGCGAAGCCGCTCCATACGAAGGATCCTCGTTTGAACTGGTCACCTCCGATGCTGATACCGGATCCTCCGATTCAGAGGGGATGGCTTTCGCAGATTCTCTGGAAAAGCCCGCGGCCTAGTGTTGTTCTTACATCATGAATAGAAATACTTCTTCTTGAATGATTTTAGCCTCACGCGCAATAACCGTTGCCCAACAACAAAGACTCGAGCGATCTTTCGTCGCGCGAAAACTCATCCAAGACTCATTTGGCTGAGGGGAGTCTGGCAGTGAGACCGCTGGACGTCAATGAACTTCCCCGCTGTGAACGAGCCGATCGTCGATCCATCGTGCCCTTGAGAGGGATTCGCCCTTGCCACAAGACGCATCGCCCAGAATTCGCGCCGATCAGAGTCCGCGCACTAGAGGGAAGCACAGCTGAGGCACCGATCATAGTGGTTTACTCAGTCGAGCGATCAATGTCAGAAACTCGGATGACACCGATCAGCTCCATGAACTACCAGCGAGACATTTCCTTGAGAGACTCGGCTCCGAGTTGTGGCTCCCGTGGAGATCCTGCGAAGCTCGATCGCTCATGGAGTTTCAACCTGCAGAACGGAGAGTCAAAAACCAGTGCGTGCGAATTTATCGGTGATTGCAGTGAATGTCAGCAGTTGGCGTGATCAAACTCGTCCAACGTGCCAATCGCTCCACGGCAGCGACAGCACCGAGCCTGAGTGTGATCTTATCCTGTGAGCCTTTGCAGTAAAAATTGATTCCTGGAGTGAGCCGTGGCTCTGAGACATCTGAGAGGCATATCAACCATTGATTGGGTGCCAGCTTTGACTCTGCGAGTTGACGAGTTCTGATAACTGACCCACATCCTGTCGGAGGTGATTCGTTCTGACATCGTCGGGGATTCCGAGCGAGATCATAAGGCCAAGCACCGAGTCTTGGGGTGCTTCTGCCGGGACGGTTCGGAGAGAATCCAACTGTTGCTCTCGGGAACTATCGGTTCGGATTTGAACGAGGGTCAAGACCTAGCTCGATGCGTTCTCACGCCGGAATTGAGAGGCTACCGTTGCCACGCGTCTTCGGTTCATACTGCCTCTCTGGTTTCCGCGGCCAGAGCTCCTACCGAACACTCCTCCCATTCTGGAGGTCAGTTTAGATCTGATTTGGCAATGAGGTCGGTTATAGCGGAGATGTCAGCTTGACCAGAGAGCAGATCTTCAGAGTACTTCGACGAAGTCACGCCACGAAAACGGACAGTTCCGGGGCAGTCAGTCTCACATGCGAAGCTTCGTCATCCCGAAGTCGCTTCGAGGATTGATTTCGACGGAGGCCTATTTCGTCGTCTTGAAGCCACCGCGGGTCCAATGAAAAGCTCCCTCGCGGCGATCACATCGTCACACTGTCGCTCTCACAGCCGAGCTCAATCTACGGAAATCGGGTCCTCTCGGGGGAAGTTCGCTGAATTTATCGCCTTGATAGATGATGGGTCAAGAGTGTTCCCGATATGGGGTTGTTCGGAAGTCGCTCTTACCCTCGAAAACTCTTTATTCTTCGTTGACTCGAACGACGCTTCCAGAACATCATAATGAGACGTCCGTTAGAAGGGATCTTTGTGAGCGTGGGCTTGAGTTGATACGTCGTCCGGGTTCAGGAAAACTTCAGCACCGTCAACTGATTGAGTCAATACCGGATACGACCGGATGGGGGTGGCGTTTGAGTCCGAGCTCCATCGTCCCCGAACGTATTCTGAGCGATTGCTTTCCGTTGCAGTGAAGCCAATGGACTCTGAGCCCATATCACCTCTGGAGCGAGTGCTGACGTTGCTTTGCATGACACTGCTTCAAGTACTGCGCATATTGTCAGACTACGTCGTCTTCCCGCTAATGAGCGCAATCAAGAGCGGCCGCTCTGACCCGCAACCAAGGGTCGAAAATGAAATTCTGCTCATGAGCGCAACCGATCTGGCAGAGAAGATCCGTTCGGGTGAGGTACAAAAAGCTCCGAACACTCGGTTCCGATTATATGACAGCGGGAGAGCTCGCTTGCGCGATGTGTCTGAAACAATCGCAGCATACTTTCGTTTCAGTTGAGCAGTCATCAGGTAGTCATGGCGTTTATCAGGCGCTTGAGAGAAATAAATCCCATTCTGAATGCCATCACGGATGAAAGGTTTGTTGTCGGCTGTTGATCAGGATAGCCCCCGCTATTTTCCGAAGCGAGATTAGAAGAAGGGGATGAACTCTCTTGTTCTGAGGAGAGAAACTATATCCACAGGTACCGAGCTGCGCTAAACGACGCGAGAAAGGTCGACATAGAGCTACAACAGTTCAGGTCTGATGACGATAAAATGGAAAAAATCAGGATGCTGAAACCTCTCCTGGGCGTGCCGATAACGACCAAAAATGCCCTGGCTGTCGAAGGTGAGCATTATTCTGAACTTGCAGAAAGCCGAGAGTAATCGCCCTAACAGTTCAATGTTCTCTGCTCTCAACTCTACAGGTCTCGGCAATGAGGCTGGACTATACCTGAAAAAAGGCATGAAGGCTTCGGGGGACTCTCACGTGATGTCTGTCATGAGAGCCAGCGGAGCTATCATCATTGCGGTGACCAACACACCCGAAATGTGCCTGTGGCTGGAGAGCTACAACAATCTGTTCGGACGAACCTCGAACCCCTACAACACATACCGGACATGCGGCGGATCCACTGGTAAGAGCTTTTGTATCAAATATATCGATCGGAAGGTCGGAAAACTTCTGGGGAGAAGGATCCAGAACATGGGGGTGAGGCGGGCGCGCGAACGGGTTCTCCTCTTGGGCTCGCTGAAATGAGCCATCCTCACTTTCGGTCTCGCCCTCTCCCTCTTGCGGACGTTTTGGTACCAAGGACCCGATAAGGACAGCTTATCTCATGATATGCTCCCAATGAGGTTCGCAAAAACAAGGCGCAGAGCAATAATCTTGCGAGACTAACAGAGAGAGGGCATTTCGCGCAGAACACAGCCTGGGAAGCGATTATGCTCGGGCAAACAGTAAGAGAAGCCCCACAAACGGGGATTGGACGTTTGGAGCACATCAGCGGTTCCACTCCTTGATTTCGGATCTATTAACTGGATCAAGAAGTTCATGCCGTTCCTCCCTCATCTGCGTGATTCCAGGGCAGGAAGCGGTCGTCGGCAACTTCATACTCGGGTGGTGTGGATAGATTCAAAAACTTCTGGCCATCAAGAAAAAATTCAAATTCGGCTCCGCTGAGACACGGCGACAACGCAACCTGGAAACGGCACGAACTTCCGCCATTCACTCTGTACGAGTTGCGATTCGCGACGGACTCTGTGTAACCAACACTAACAAGGTCATAAGTGGATACCAACACCCAAAAAAATCCAAACATCGATATGGGGCCTCCTCCATGCTATGGCAGGATTCAACGCACGCCCCCCAAACTGACAACCCAAACAACGCTCCTCGGTAGAAAGCCAAAAACCTCGGAACGCGACGATTCTCCAAGATAAATATCGGATTCCGGTCGAATTCGGAGTCGCCGTTCATTCTACAGGGATGGCTTGCAGGAGAATCTCTCCGCTCGCCGCATCGTACAAAGCGTCTCCTGATTGAAAGCGCACAAGCGAATCACCCGCCTTTGGGCCGATCCGGAATAACGTGGAACTGCGCGGAAGATTCATGAGCTTTCCACGCGGAAACGCATCGACGATGAGCATCCGCACTAGACCACAGGATGATGAAATCGCAGCCGAGTCATTCCAGAACTAAAATTTTTCCTTTCAAGGTGGGGAGGGTGCCATACTGGCGAGCTGTGGCTCGCCTCTCGGAATCGGTACGGATATCGCTGGAAGCATCAGAGTACCCGCGGCCTACAATGGAATCTTCGGCATAAAACCGACCAAGAGTGAGTGTGGGAATGCGTGACGCCACTCGTGCAGTGGCGTACATCGCGCGATGGCTGCTCGGGCCGACCATAGGCTCTTCCAGGGTCCGAAAATTCGATCCGTACTTCACAATGCTTCGCCGAATTTCCAGTTCGCTCCGAAATGTTCCCCAGAGAGAATCTCAGTTGTCTCGTACGATCGGTCGACCGCAGTTGTAGTGATCGATTTCCCCCTCCCCAGTTTCCTGATCTGGAAGCGATGCGTGTTCCCGTGCGCTACTGCAAGGGTGACGCCCAATCCAGCCGACGATCCGGGTCCGGTGAATAGTTGGGCTCTTCTGGAACCGTTATCGGGAGCTTACACGAGCTAACGTTTTCTCGCAGACACAATCGACATGACCGGACACTACCCGATGCCAAGAGACCTCTTGTACCCTCTCCTTACCGCTGGGCCCATGTGTAAATACGCGAAAGATCTTCGACCCGTTCTAAAACTCTTGGTTGGACCGACGAACTCTCAGAAGATGATGCTAAACTGCACGCCGAATCTGAAGTCACTCAAGGTTTGCGGATGTCTTTTGGTTTCGTTCGTCAATGTGACTGTAGTTATTTTCGAGAACAGATAGAAATTACCACTCGGTCTAGGGTATAGTATCGTCCATGTAATTGTCCCCAATGCCGAGAACGTCAACTGCGGTCACTGACATTATGCAGCGACCCAAGATCCGAAATCCGCCTCATCCCCAAGAACGAAGTCGCTCCTCCAATTGAACGCATCTGGCCGCGTGACGACGGCGATTGGGTGTCGTAGTAGGAGACTCATCAGATAATCTCAAACAGGTTTATCTTCTCGAGGACCACCATTCGTCCATCATTACTCCTGTTCGAGAGGAAGTTTCCGATCGAGCGAGGTCAGCAGCGTGTCATTTGGCTTCACTAAGCGAGACTGTCCCGAAAACCATTGTACTCCCGAAAATCGCCCACTCGTTCGAGATCTACATGACCTATATGGCCAAAGCGAAGTGCCCAACATTAGCGGAGGAACTAATGTTATTGAAGGGTCGGATTTCAGTCGAAAGAGAGATGGTGAGTAGAAAACCCACTGACTCGTTCATTTTCTCGGCGGTTTCGATCATAGGAGCTCTTTGGATTTTCTCTCCGCATTTCCTAGGTGAAGTTCCTGATCGGGCGGTCCAAACACACTTTTCCCGCGATGTTGGTAGCATGCTTAGAATGCCTCGCGGAAAAATCGAGGGATTCATCGGTTTTCGATAACCTCTTCACGGTGAGCTCGGGACTGCGTTTCCATCATAACTGAGCTATGAGAAAAAACCCTCAAACTCCGGAATGTTCACGGCACGCTGCAGATACTCTGAGGAGCAGAATTGCGAGTGTCCGATAATGGATTTTATTCTACCTTTGCGTTCGCTGGGCGCTCGCAGGATCATCTCCTCTAAAATTGTTTCGTCCGGGGTTCCAGATGAGTTTAGATTTGGAGGACGAAGTAGAAGAGCTGCTCGGAGACCATGGCATTCTCGTTTGTCCCACCATGCCCGACATCGCCCCTTACCACGGCCTGACCAGTCTACGACCTTCTATCCTCGGACACACAGGTTGGCCACGTGATCCACGACCGACAGCATTGATATTCCATCGCTCATAGTAACAAAAGTCTGGTTTAGTCATACTTACGGCTATGAAGCCCTACGAAGTCTTCTCTTCCCAGGCATTTGGAATGTACTGGGTTTCCCCGCTGTTTCGATACCAATGGGTCTGTCGAAGGAAGGTATGCCCATTGGAGTCACCGTCGTGGCGGGCAAATTCAGAGACAACGTTTGCTGTGAGGTTGCTTTGGAACTTGAGAAGAAGTTCGGAGGATGGGTGCCACCATTCCCGACCCTGGTCGCTTAGTTTCTCTTCTGGAACACCGGAGTCAGCTCAACCTCAGTGCCAAAACAGCGAGGAGGATTCATTACCGTGAAGATGATCGTCTCAGCCGCTGTAACATCTGCAACCACGCGGAATAGTGAACACAATAATTCTTTTGACAATTGTATAAATGTGAGGGGATTGAGGGGGCGGGGCTTGTAGCTCAAGAGGCTCCGGGCCTATTGCGGCGAACCTAGTTCAGCAGGTTCCGTGCTGTTCGGGTTGGGTTCTCTGTGAAGCATACTCGAGCATGTTCCCAATAACGTGGAGTCGGCACGCGTCGTGAAGACGGCAATGTTGTCAACATTATTCCTAATACCTTGTGGTGCGCCATTTTATGGAGCTCGATTTTAGGGATATTCCGCAAATGTTTCTGCGATATTCTGTTGTATGGAGAAACTTGTCCTCTCTAAATCCTGTTATCTGTTCATTCACAAAAGTCGAGAAAGTAAACGGGATCTTACATTTAATAAATCGATGACAACCTTGAAATACCCTTATTTTCATTTCTGACGGCGTTTCGCGGTGGGTATCTGCCTCTTCCGACTGGGCGAGAGCCTGGGTTTTGGATCGCAAAGGTGATCAGGAAACTCCCCTGCGTCATCGATCCGCTCAGGCGGATGGGGCACTCCTTCGCTCTCCCTTTCGTACGAGGATCTCCCCGGACCCCCAATCATCCATTCTGCATCATTGCTCGATTACTCCTCACCTTTCATTGCTAGTCTCTTAGGTGAATATGAACTATTTATGATGGCTCCAGGCCAATCGTGAGGTTCGAGCTCCATTGGAAGACTGCGTAATCTCGTTGCAGCGAACTTCGCACGACAAGTCCGCAGGAATGGGAATTCCTAATCACGAGCATGATGCTCGCCTTCGTCCCCAGAAAACATTGAGAGCCATGTTCAACCCGGAACATCGTGAAATAGCCAGACATACATCAGGTACACCCATGGGGAACACATTCCGTGAAGAGCTCGAGAGACGAGTGCAAGACAAACTGGATTCCATGTGGGAGGTACCCAGAGAAGCCAAATCCACATAAAAAGATGATGATGATCATCATCGTCATCACATCCTTGCCCAACCCGCGAGAAGAAGTTAGGTACGCCCCTGACTTCACTCCGACACCACACCGGGGGATCTGCGAAGGATGAAGGATGCCCTGAGACGATGGCGAATCAAAAATGAAGAATGATCTGTGAACGCAACACAATGCACCCCTGGAATGAAAGAGAACATATATGTATATGTAATCTCGGAACAAAATCTATCCACTCAAGACGGTTGCCCGGTCATTCTAGCGCACCGCTAACCCAGTGAAGATTTCAGCTCCTTCAGGTGGCTCATTTCGTATTCTCATTTGAGTCTTTAAGCATGTGGACTGCTCAAAATTCTGCAGTCTCAAATACTCTCCTTGCGGTTTTTAAAATCTCAGATCATCACCACAGCAGTCTCTCTGATGCTCTGGAACGTGAGTTTCGATGCGTGAAATCTTGTGGGCGATTCCGTCGATAACATTTGCGTGGGGGCAACGACGAGCCATATCGTCTTCATAGCTTGAAAAACTGTTCCTATCAGAACTCTCTCTCTCTCTCTCAGAAAAGCACCGGGTTTGGGAATCAGAGCTCGCTGGCACTAAGGGCACTATCCGGAGGCGTAACTCCGGAAATGAGGATCCTGTCCCCTGAGAATCACCCTGTTCACAGACCTAGCGCTCACAGAGCAATCAGAGCCTGTCCTAACGAATGGAGCCGCAAGTTGAATCGCTCCTTCTCGCTAGTTTCAAGTGGAGTTTCGAAGAACTTCGTAACTTATCAAGCTTCCTCTCCCTCATCACAAACCATGGTTTCCGAGTTTCGTCGATTGAGTGCTGATCGGCTTGAACTTCAAGCAATCATTGCAACCCGCAGAATATCGGAGCCTAATACGGGTTCTCTCCGCTATATAGTGTGATGTGCAGCATCGCACTGTGTTCCAGCGAATATTTCATCCGATAAGATAAGGAGAGCCTTGGCTCGGTCTAGTTCTTGAACTCATCCGACGTCGAGTACTCTTTGAATGAAGGTAAGACCTTTTTCGAATTTTCTCACAAGACGATCCCAACACCATTCTCAGGTGCAATACAACCCGATGTTATCAACTAATTCGTGCAAGGAGAGGTTTATGAACTCGAGGCTGCGATCGCTTCACATATAGAATATTTAATCTGTATTCAAAAGTATGCATTGGCTCCGTGATCATCACCAACCTCTCGGGTTCACAACCGAACCTCGAAGTATCGCAGAAGCACTCGCCTTGAGCCAACACTCGCCTCCTCTGAGTAGCTTCCCAAGGAGATACTCATTCTCCGTCTTCGCGGTGCTTGAGAGATAGCCTGCGTCGATCCTATTGCTCAAAACAGACGACAAGAATTACTAACCTGTCCTCGGAAGTCGAATTTCTTCGTCGATAGGCGAGTTAGAAACGGAGAAATGAGAGCTCCACTGTCAACCCTGATAGAACGCTCATTCATCAACTTGATTCAACAAATAGATCCATGAGCAGAAGATCTAAGCCGTGGCTGATTCAGACGGTCCTTGAAACGAGGCTTCCCTCATTGGTTCCCGTGTTCGGAGTGAGAAATGGAGAGGGAGTTGAAGTAATATTCGGCTGACGTATATCAATGCCTTGGACTTCCAACATGTATCTCGAGCAAAAAATGTGAAAACTAGGCATCATCATGCAGGCCGCACGGAGAGAGTCTTCGATTAACACTCTGCTAGCAGCATGAGTAAGTCACGCTGCCGCTTTGTCCCGACACGCCGCCGACTGCGGGTGAGTTTGCCCTCTCGTGTGGATACTTTGCGGCCGACGTCGCGTATTTGTGCCGAGTAATCGCGTTTTCCATTCCGATCTCTCCAATTGTCGTAGCTGCTGATCGTGTTCTTGCGTTCAATTCACACAGTCTCCGGAATGCAAATCTTTCTACAGTGTCAGCGGCTGCATGTTCTGACAGTCGAAGATTTTGAAACCGTGGGTGTCCTGAAATGTTTCCTCGAAGAACGCGAGGGTGTGAGAGTGGAAAGCCTGACTCTATCGACTCGGAGTGGCCTGATCCTTCGAGACGACCAAGTCGTGTCCGATGTTCATTCTATCTCCGAGGCATGAATTTGCATTTGGGAAAGTTTCTCACATGTCCCAAAAAAAAGTCACCAGGTGATTTTTTTTCACGATACAGGAACGAAACGAGCCGGGGTTGGCGGATCAATGAATCTTTTGTATTGGCGACGAATAACTGATGGTCGATTAACAGCGAGAGTCGAAGCCTCCCCAGACTTCATCTTTGCATCGCGATCCTTCAAATGACGAGCTTTCACTTCGCCTAGACCAATGGTTCTCAAAGTGGTCGATATCGACCCCCAGGGGGTCGATGGCCGATCTCCGATTCACAGAGGTGAGGCCGGGGTGGATTTGACCGTGCTCGTTGGCATCCACGTTGGTGAATCAAGGCTCGACGGTCGACCCCTTGGGGGACGGCAGTCCATAAACTTCAACGAAGTCGCCTAGGGGGTCGATGGGTCAGTGGAGTTTGAGACCCAGTGGCCTAGACTTTCGGGAGTTTCGCCTTCCCGAATGAGGAAGTTTTGAGGCACTTCGATCCGAAACTACGCACAGCATATTTTTCTCGATCCAAGCTCAGCCAAGCTTACCCTCACAAGTGAACTCTACGAAGTGTAGCACCAAGATTTGAATCAGAGTGTGGCCGTTGCGTAGTCCATGCTGGGTCATGTTCAGGCCCGCAGTTGATCATGATTTCTTGGTGTCATCAGTGAAACTCGGAAGAGAAATGTGGCAGAATATATTTGCTCGTAATTGAGCCGTTTCTCTTGATGAGACTTGCTTCCGTCATACGCAAGACGTCCAAACGTATAGTCGTGAGACGTTCTTTGATTAGGACTGATTCCATTCGCAGCTTAAGTTTTGTTCAGATTCGTTACCTCAACGGGGCCATGCTTGTCCTTTATAGTGACGCAAGTACACGCACGAGCAGCGGATGGTACGCAATTCGATCACCAGGGTGGATTGATGAGCTAGTCCACGATCATGACCACAAGGAGGAGTTTCATCGTGTTGCCGCTCGGTCGCAAACGATCCAGGGGTAAGAAGTGAATGTCTAGCAGATCTCAATGTGTATTCCCTACATGAGTCAATGATTCTGAGTCGAAAACTCCAGTCACCAATCAAGATTAAAATTCACTCAAAAAAAACAAGGGCCCATTCAAGACGATGAACTGTGGGCCTGAGCATGACCTACCATGGACTACGGAATGGGCACTCTCCCATTTGAATCTGGGTGTTACACTTCGTATAGTTCCCTCGTCAGAGAAGGGACCTCCATGACGATCAATGTTCAAGCCACCAGGAGTGATACAGCTGGTCATTTTCGATCGCAACATACCAATATGGAGATCACGGAGGCCATTCCGTGGTGCATCAAATTGAAGCCTTCTCATGTCTGGTGACTGCGCGGGGACCGCATCCTGGATGGTATCGAGTCATACTATGCTTCTCCGTGCCGCCGGTTCTGAACCGTCACCATAGGGAGGCATCGTGGTCGCTCAACCCCGTCGTAATGAGTCGGGTTGTGACCTGGCGCCGATCTCAGCAGCTGAAGAGGTCGCCCATACTTCACAATACACTAGGAAGCGAGAAAGTTTTCCGGAGTTGAGGACGCGTTTTCACTCGTGAAGATAAAATATTTCTCTTTATTCTCTAGCTCTTTGAACGGATTCAATTCAAGAAATACCATTTACTGTTAGACACGGTCGGCGTTTGACTTCGATTGCCTCTATAAATCTTTTTAGAAAGAGATAGGTCTTCAACTGGAAGCTGAAACCGCTAGTTTTTTCAGATGCTCCATGAAGACTTGTAGTGAAACGTCATCTGTCAACACAGGGGCGCCGTTTGCGTCACCCTGTCCACCCCAGGTATACGCATTGTTGTGCGTTACAGAAGGATTGACCTTCGAGAGCAGGAAGCGAGCCTGTGATCCTCCCTGGTCGCAAACGATGTACCGGGGCATGGGGAAACGGCTCTGCAGGATATCTTGCGCGTCGTCTTCTGGCGCCTGTAACAGCTGTCGGAAACTTTCGTGTTCGGGCGACTGCTGGTAGCCAGCTCTCCGCCATTGGGCGATTGTGTCGCCGTGGAAAATGACGATTTGGAAGAATGTGTCCATCAGGAGGATTCTGTCTGGCTGGATCGACGAGGTGTCCAGGAGCACGGGCTCCGGAGGTCCCTGGAACGAGTACGCATAGAGAATGGGCTGTATCATGATCAATGACTGTGTGAGGTCTTCCGTCATCAGCATGTGGCGGTAGAACGACGTCTCGTCGGGCGAGTTGTTGAACACTTGCAGGAACTGCGACCGACGAAGGTGGAACATGAATTGAGGGTACAGGGAGAAGTTGTCGGGGAACCTGAAGCTCTCTGGGCTCTCTTTCTGGAAGTCCCCGAACCTCTGACACAACCGAATCAGCATACGATCGATGAAACGCATCACGTCAGGTCCTTCCTCGGTTTCGTCCGCTTTGAAGCAAGCGATTCGAGACATGAGTACGGCGCTCGCTTCTTGATCGAAGCCAGCTGTCACATGCTGGATGTTTGTCGAAGCGTCGGCCCAGTTGCGGGCGATCGTTGTCACCCGAACGCGTTTTTGACCGGACGGGTGCTGGTATTGCGTGATGAACTGGATGCACCCTCGTCCCCCCTGGGGGATACCACTGTTATGTTGGTTGGCCACGTCGAAGAACACGGCCAAGGTGCTGCTCGGCGACAAGGAACAGATTTTCCACTGACACGTCCCACCCAGCCCCGTGTCGGTGTCGGAAACGCTGGAATTCTTCATTTTCGTAGAGATACAGTTCCCGATGGCACCGGCGATTTTCAACTCCTTCGACGTTTTGACCTCGACCAGCGCGCTGAGACCCATCTTGAGTTCCCCTTTAGAGTCCCGCGTGAACACACGCTGGAACGACTGTTTGAAAAGACTCGAATTGAACGAGTCGCCGAGCACCATGTGTCCTCCGGTCATGTTCGCGCACGTCTTCATCTCATGGATGCCAGTCTGATCCAGGGCGCAGGAATAAATGTCAATAGCATGACCGTTGGCGGATGCTCTTTGCGCCAGGGCTTCGTAATGTTTCTGCGCTCTCCGGAGGTATTTGGCGTTGTCTTTCTGAATGTCATGATGGGAACGGATAGTCATTTTCAATTCTTCGGATACGATCATGCCCGGGCCTTGGGTGCATGCTCCACCGGTGAAGAGCATAATACGAGCTCCTGTATTGGGGAAGGCCGCCTCGAGCAGGCCGACAGCTATGGATAGAGCGACCCCGGTTGATCGCAGAGGCCTCTTGCCTTGGGTCACTGGCCACGGATCCTTCTGCATAGAATCGAGGAGGTCTGTCAGAACCATGTCACAGACCTGCACCGGCTGCAGGAATCGGCTCGCTGGTGGCGTAGTCGGTTGCTGTTGTTGCGGCGGCGCTTGTTGAGGCTGCTGTCCCATAGGTGGAGCGCCCGGAGGACGTCCCTGAGGTTGCTGCTGAGGTCCTTGCTGAGCCATCGGCTTGTTGATGGCGAGCATGTCTTGAATTTGTTTCGCAACCAGATCCTTGGTCCCGCGGAAAACGTAACTTTTGGCCACACGCTCCGCCGCGAGCTCGTGGACGTGCACCATCTTTCCGTAGGTTATTAATCCTACCAGGGCGTTGGGCGGCATCAGTGACAGAGACATCTGCAGCGATTCCTTGAGAGCGGTTTGCTCGTCGTCATCCACACAGGTGTCAACCACCATGAGGAAAATCGGCGGCAATGTTTGAGCCCTAGTGATCGTGTACTCCAAAGTGGAAAACTGAGGGATAAGTTCTGCCGGCTGATGCTGTTCGGAGATCGCCGCATATTGCGGAGGGAACTGGTTTCTCTGGAAGCAGAAATTGCACACCCACAATTTCCCTCGGTAGTCCACTTGACAGAGGGGGTTCAGGATAGCTCGACATTTCTGGTTCGTACACAGCACAGGGTCGTATTGAATCGTGGGCAAATCCGTTCGCTCTTTCAGAGGGGTGAACAGAGCTCCGATCGGAACCACTAGACGAGTTGCGTCGATTTTGGAGGAGGGCCACACGTTCCACGACAGCCGCACACCGTCCCGATCTTCCTGTTGTTGAATGAAGTCCGCGTACGACTGGTACTGGGCCATCTCCGCGGAATCTTCTGATGTCCACACCTTGCAAAACCAATTTTAGACCCTGACTTGCTCAGCTTCCACGTCAGTGTCAGCCGACGACCGAACGTTCCAAAAGTGAACGTGGCACAGTTTCGAATAACGAAACTCGGCCAGCTGAGTGTGGTTGCGGGTGCTGCGCTCACAGGTACCGAAATAAAGTTCGGACCCGGTTCCAAAGGATCCGAGTCACTTCCAAACGGAGCACAGTTCAGAGCCCAGTTCTCCTCGAAAGCTCGAAGAATCTGTCGACCACTGGTTCTCACCGGAAAGCGAACGGAAGGCCTTCGCGAGGCGGCTTCCGGGTGCAGAAGGGACGGATGAGGGCGAAGACAGCTAGTGAATAACACTGTGGGCATGGAACGTCGATCGGATGTTTTGTGACGGAGAATCTGATTCTTTACCTCACCGTGGGGATCGGCAGGTTTGTCGTTTACCTCGGAGGATTGTTCTCCGAAGACAATAGCGGCGTTGGATTATTCTCCGGAAACCGTGGATCAGAGTCAGAGCCGTGTGTTTCTGGGCGAACGTTAACATTCCCCTTTCCGTAGTGTTTTGGTCCTTCCGTTCCCACTGCAGGTTGGTCTTCCCAATGCGTTTGGGAACTCAGAGCAACGGAGCGATGGGTCGACACGAGGAAGGGAGGATTGGAAGACTGATGGGCTTCGGAGGCTCGGCAGAGTCGCCAAGGTAGTGATCATGGTGAAATAAGGGGAAACTGATTTGCGGGAGAGCTTCTGGTCGTGGGGTAGACGCAGGCCATAGTGCGATAATTTTGCTCCAAACCGTAAATCTGTCGCACCCCATGAGTAGCTCCCATTAGACGGTTCGGCTGTCTCAAGTTCTAGAGTTTGGTAGAGCGAGTTTCCCGCCGATATACCTGCAGCAACCCTGGAGCGGGTCGTCAAGGTATGTCCGCGGGGATTCGATCTTGGGAAGCGAGTTCAAGAAACTTCGACGCACGGTCTCCAGCGGATGGGATTTGGATAACGACTGCAGCGGACACGCCCGTTCATAAAATGAATGCTTGAGATACCCGGTGAAACCCGATGAGAATGACACCAGCCTCTGGAGGAAACTGTTTCCCATCAACTTCCCTCCACCGGCATGGCCGAGCAGGATGCCTTTCGGAATGGAGCCCTATATTCGAACCCTGGAGTTTTCAAAATTGTCGCCCGCTTTCGCCTCTGCCAATTCCGAAAATAATGCTGCAAGGATGCTGCCCGGTGGGAGAACCTCACTCGAACGATTGTGGAATCGCGATTCCTGAGTGGAATGTAAGAGGACGTGGAGCGGGGAAACAGATTCGAATCACAATGGAAGAGTCATTCGGAGCTAAACTCGTCAGTATTCCACCTGGTCCCTAGGCTCATCTCATGATCCAGTTTAAAGGGCGTGTCAATTCCTCGGGTGCTCAGGAGCATCTGTTACGCAACTTTCCATCCGCTTCCCAGCCCAAATCGAGCCGGTTTGTTCGGTTGTTTGGATCGGCTAATGACAGAGGCGGCGTCATTTCCGGATACCCTGGGTTACACCCCGGGCGGCACCAAATGCTCATCACGCCACTTGAGCTAGGAGTGTTAACAGCTGGAGACAGACAGTGAGATGGAGATCACGCAGTCGCGAAAGTCGAAGAGCTAGTGCTGTGTCGAAAGCCTCGATCATTGAGCAAATCTCCCAAGTTCAAAGCATTCGCCGCTGCGAACCGAGTGCTCTACGAGTGAACAGACGGGGACGAAAAAAGCTCTGCTGTGATGTTATGATCCGCGAACAACAGACAATCACGCAGCTGATGATATGTACGCATACCAGAAAAATAAATTCAACTCTGGATGCGGGGCTGATGACGATGAGAGTCGCCAAGAGGGTGATTCACCCATCAACAATGATCACAATCATCACGCCGGTCGCTTTTCAGAATTCACAACTGATTCTTTAATTCTCTCACTTCGGTTCCTCTGCACTGTGGGGACGATATCCATAAGAGCGTTGCCTCTTTCGATTCAAACACCGAACTGTTCGTTGCGGTGCTTAACAGTTAAACTCTTAGACAGGGACCGTGACACCCGTGTCCGACCGCGCGCACTCGGTACACTCACTGAGGCTCTCCTGACTCGTGACGTTCGCAAGACAACTATTGCGCGCAGCCTGTGAGTTTCTGAGTCAGCTATGCTTATAGTCCAGTTCTGAAGTAGAACCTTGCCGTACATTGAGAGCCGTCCTCCGGGCTACACTTACGAGACGACCGGGTAATTCTGTTTCTGGTCATTGAGAATTCTGCCCTTCTCTCCGATCGAACGTTTGTCCTTAGAGAAGCCATTCGTTGTTTCACTAGCTCAGAGAGATTCGGGGATCAAGATGACTCGGGGTGTTCATCGAGTTCTCATCCGGCTCCTGTCGCGCTCGAGCCGATGCTTGACCTCTCAAACTGTAAGTTCTGACGGGAAGATCTCGGCTCGATCTCAGTTAGAGATGTTCCTCTGATGATGAATGGTCTTACTCAATTATCTGCTACTGCCCAGGAACAAGCATCGACTAAGATGTCAGAAACCGTGAAGAAAAATGAGCAAGACTTCTCAAAGCTCCGAGACCAGTGGTGGACCCCTAAAGGCGAATTCGAAGTAAGATCAATGAGAACATTCTATTCGGAGGGAATGCACGGCGTGTTCAAAAGAATGCCGTGAGAGGCAATCAGACTCGGCTGAGAGCTCTCGCTTCGCTTCCAGATCCTTTCACGAATGAATGAGCTGCGAGTTCCTTTCATCACGGAAAGGATCCGCGGTCACCGAAAGCTGGATGATCCAGCAAACATTCTGAAGGGCTTCTCCATCATCGACGTTGGTTGTGGAGGAGGCCTCCTCTCAGAAGTGAGAAACATCTTCATCCCGATCCTGCTTATTCCTTGAATCTTGACTGTTTCGGTCATGATCTTGACAATTCTTGCCTCCTTCCAGCCCCTCGCTCGTTTGGGAGCCAGTGTCACCGGCTTAGACATTGTTCCATCCAACATTACAGCAGCACGAGAGCACGCCGACGCAGATCCTCTAATCAGAGATAAAATCCGTTACATTTGTGGTGACATCAAAGATGTGAGTGAAATAAGATCGATGGGAGTCAGGTTCTTCCGAGCGCTGTGCTCCGCTGAGGGAGGTTCGAACTATCATCAACATCTGGCGATGACAATGTAGTCGCGAACGACAGACCTTTCGGATAAGGTATAGGAGTTCCCTCGACTTTGACTTCGATTTATCAGGTTTCAGAACAATATGATGCCCTGATCGCTTCGGAGGTCGTTGAGCACGTCGAGGACCTCGACGAATTCATAAAACATTGCTCGCGAGTCGTCAAGGTATTCAGGGAACCTATCCATGTACTAATTCCCATTTCACACTTTTCTTGGGAGCGCAAAGTGGTTCTCTCCCCTCAGGATGAGGTCTCCTGTAGCGAATGCTATTCCCAGGAATTTCTGAGAGATTCGTCAAGACCTTCCGATGATTTTCAGCCCCATGGTCATCTATTCTTCACCACCATAAATCGGACCTTGCTTTCGCTACTCGTGGCGAAAATAGGCGCCGAATATATTGTGCATCTAGTTCCTCGCGGTATTCACGACTGGAGGATGTTCGTGACTCCTGACGAGCTCCACTCGAAGCTCAGCAAGCATGGCTGCGCACTTTCAGAGGTCAAAGGTAAGTTTGGAGAATTAATGGAGAAAATTGGCCTGGCCCGTGTCCGCAGCTCATGCGCAATAAGTGATCTCACTCATTCGCCAGGCATGATGTATCATCCGATCGGTGGCTATTGGACTTGGTTCGGCATGGATTGTGTGAACTACGCCCTACACGCAGTTAAAATCGGAGAACCGACGCCGAAATCTCAGCACAATGCAAGTCCTGAGTGACGGACTTCCTCTCCATCCTATTTCGAAGTTAAATCCTAGGCTATTTTTTTTATATAGTTTTGAAAAACAGGAGGTGTTATTTAATAAAGATGAGACTCGAAACTGTGAGTGGCCTCAGGATTTTTGAGCAGTTCTTGGTGGGTCATTAGGATTCTGGAGGCGAGCCAACTCTGGTGCCGAGAATTCCAAGACAGCGCGGAGAGTATCGGAAGTTCACGGAGCACAGATACAGCAGCACTGTGCAAAGCTCTGTGCAACGATCTCTGTGTGCGGGTGCTAAGCGCAGGCGTCAAAACGGATGAGTTTCGAGGTCATGTCGGACTCTCCGGTTTTCGCCAAGAAACTCCGAGCATCGAAAGTTGTACAGACGGAGCCGCGCACTGGGGGTGTGCGTCGCAAAATCCGATCGAGCAAGGATCAGGCAAGAGTCCCGTTCAAAACGCAAATTGTTCTTCAATCATCTCGACGGCTACCGCGGGATGTTCGTCGGTTACTCGTTGCTCATTCTGTACGAGGTTAATGATAAGAATAGGCGTGAGATGGTTCGTAGGCGTTTCTGGTCGAGATATTTTGTGATCGTACACTGCACCTCATCATGAGGACGTCTCAGGGCGTTAACAGGGAGCCTGAACCGAGTGTCATTGCCCTCCCTCACCTCCATGACGGAAATGAACTATAGATCTGAGCAAATCACGGAGCTGAACAATCGTTTTCCCGATCGTCTTCCCTCGACCCAAATCCAACTGGAAAAACATTCCCTCGCGCTCGGGATCACAGTCATCATCAGGCCAGCTTCAGCGTTCAGCATACAAAGATTTCGAGAAACGGGAGGTACGCAGGAGCGACACTCTTGGCAGAACCGAACGAACGGTAACGCGAGATCATTCCGGGAAGGGACGAGGGGAAGGAATCGCGAAAATTCCGGAAAAAAAAACGGGGTCAAGAGCGCGGCGCGAGTTCCTCACGAAAGCATCTGAGGGAGAACCAGAGAAGCTACCGATCGGCAAATGCAGCGAATCGATTTTTGTAAGAGCTCGGATCATGAGCTCTGACCTGTAGACTACACTGGAAGCGAGGGCGAGGTCGGGTTATGCCTAGTTTGGATGTTCGAGCTCATATTATTTCGCAGCAATGCATCCATCATGTAAACACCCGTGCTCCTGAATAAGACCCAGCGCACATGGTTGGTGAAGGATCCATCGAGTGTGTTCAGCGACTGTGTTCGAAATCGATCTGCGGGATTCTGTTTCCATCTTATTGGACCTCTGATCAAGGTAGAACAACGGTTCGGGGCTCCTAAAGAGCCCCAGGGATCTGGTCGAGTAGCGACGACGAACGTCTCTCACCGTATGCACTTCGGAAACCTCACCTCCGATGACTATGGGATGTACGACTTGCAACCCGTTGTATTTGCAGGATGAAGTTCCGGAAGAGCTCCCGAAAGGATCACAAGCAATTGAAAAAGCAGAAAAAGCATGCACAGTCCGTGAAGTACCTACAGTGGCAAAAATCTGGCCGAAGTGAACCTAGCGGTAAAATTCAAAAACACCGCACGAACATGGGTGGAATCAACGGCCAGATGAACAGGATCTTCTCCAAGCTCGATATCTTCAGAGACCCCGATGAAGGTCAATCTTCGAGCTCTCGAAACGGTGGTAAAAATCCTGAACACGTTGATTCGAGTGATGAGGATCTCGGCGACAGACTCGTGAGTACAGGTTTTCTCGTTCTCCTTCGCGTGCCGTACTGACTCCGAACGTGTTTGTTGTGTCTGCACTGATAACGAAGATAGCGAATGACTAGGCATAGTTTATTCAACGAAGCCTCTTTATATAGCCTCGGCTTGGCTCGGGACATGACATCCCTCCCTTTCAGTCCTCTTGACCCCATAGACGACGAACCCCAGAAAGCCAGCGGTAGTCCTGCGGAGCCTTTGCCGCTCGCGCCGGCTGCACGCGTAGCGTCGCGGGTTTAACCTTTTCGCGCTGGGAGCCCGTCGCTTCAGACGGCTCTTGGTCGTTGGTTTGCGGCGTCGCGGGTTGCGACACGTCGATATCCGGGCTCGCGGCGTCCCCCGATGACGCGGTTGGCGACGACTCCCTGATGTCCTGGCACAGATCTTGCGCGGCCGGCTGCGCGTTTTCTGGGTCGGAGGCCGACGGCAAAAACTCCTCCGAGCAATCCGCCGAGTCTGAGGGTCGCCTGAAACTCCGCTTCCAAATTTGATTAAGGTGCCGGCGCAACAGCCTGCCGTCGTACTCCACATGCGCCATGGCTTTCCCGAGGCCCTGGACAAACGTGGCTGGCACTCTTTTCCGGGGATTCAGTTCCACGACCACTTCCTCCCCCTTCGTGAAGGCCCTGGGCCGCACGCCATGGTGCCTGTCGTAACTTTCCTTAAAGCTTTGTCCCGCTTCCGGAAGCTGGCCAGAAATCTTGCGGAAGACTGCGAACGGAGTTCGGAGGCACCGCCCGAAAAATACCTCTGCCGGGGTCTTCCCACTCAACGTCTCGTTCGGCGTATAATTGTACGCCGCCACGGCTTTGTCCAGCGCGGTCTGGTTTGGGGCCTCTAGAGATCGTTTGAGCGTGCCGACCATCTTCTCGGCTTGACCGTTGCTTTGCGGGGAGTATGGCGCACAGCGGAGATGAACGACGTGTTCGTCCGCACAGAATTGCGCTAGATCCCCTGAAACGAACTGAGGACCATTATCCGAAACCAAGGTTTCTGGTCGCCCGAAGTGCCTGAACAAGGCTCTGAGGTACTTGACGAGAGCTTCCCCCGAAGCTCGCTTCATGAACACCGCGTCCACATATTTCGAGTAAGCGTCCACGATTACAAGAAAAATGAGTCCCTTCTGCGGCTCCGCGAAATCTAGGTGGACTCGCACCCACGGGGCTGTCGGATCCGGCCACGGTGCGAGGGGAACCTTGATCGGCTTCGGCGCTCGCTGTGCGCAGTGTGCGCACGCCTTGACTACTCGCTCGACCTCCGAAGACATGCCTGGCCAGTAGAAATGGGCCCGGGCCAATGCCTTCATTCTCACTACCCCGGGATGGCCTTCGTGTAACTTGCTCAACACCGGTCCTCTCACCGGCGCCAATTGTTGTGTCTGCACTGATAACGAAGATAGCGAATGACTAGGCATAGTTTATTCAACGAAGCCTCTTTATATAGCCTCGGCTTGGCTCGGGACATAACAGTGTTGATTCCCGCAGTTTAACTTCGGAGGAATTCTAGCATTATTCCCCTGGGCAACGTGTTTTGCCCCACTAATATCGTGCAGGCTGCGATTTGAGGAGCAGAATTGTAGAGGCTCAGTCTTCACGTGAAAAGCTAGACTTTCTTCTTTGACAATTGTAGGAGAGAGCGTACAGTGGCAAGGAGGAAAAAATCGAAGAAGAGCTCAAAGAATCCGTCGAAGACAGAGTGGCCCGTCTCAAGCGAGAGAACGAAGAAGAAGACAAGGAAATCAGCCGGCTCGAGAAAATGCTATACCTCAACAAACGAAAGAACAATAACATGCCCAAATCGTTTGTCGAAGAAGGACTCGACTTCATTCTTGAAGTCGTCGACAAGAAGTACAAGAAAAAGTACAACGACGATATGGATCTACTCGATGAAGCAGATGGTGAACTGAAGAATGCGTTTATGAGAAAAAATGCCGACGGAGCTGAGGGAAGTGCCGATGAAAATGATGGCGATGACGGAGAGTTCGCCCGCGAAAACGAGCAGCGAAGGAAGATAAGGTTCGCTGACGAGGAGGAAGGAGATGATTATAGTGATGAGGATATGAGAGAGGAGTCGGAAGACGAGAGCGGAACTGATGGAGAGGTTGACCACGAAGACGTCATGTCAGAAGACTCTGGGGATGAGAGCGAGAAACATGAGGGAGACGATGGAGATGATCCGATGGAGCCCAGCGATAGCGAGCAAGATGGTCAAGATGAGGAAACTTCTGAAAACGAAGATATGGAGAGCGGAGACGACACTGCAGCTAACGTCATGGCCAAGTTGAGAGAACTAAAAGAAGCCAGGAAAATACATCCGCAGTATGTTGAAGACGATTTCGATGGAGATGCTTCGAGCGCAACCGAAGATGATGAGGGTGAAGATGATGACGATGATGATGATGGAGATGAGGGCTCCGAGGTTCAGATTGAGGAGGATCCTGAGGACGAAGCCGACGATTTCATTCGTAAGAAGACCAATATAGGAGAAGATGGAAGCTACGAAGATATATATGGCCGAAAGCGCAGCGCCACCGGAGATGTGCTTTCCGTTACATCACAGAAGTATGTCCCACCGGCCAGGAGACTCGAATTGTCAAAAACCGCGGACATCGAGAAACTTCAGAAACAAGTCAAAGGTATGCCACCCCGTCGTGAGCAACTGTCCTTATCCAGTATGAGTTGTTGGTTCTCTGCAGGAAGATCAACTATCTAAGAGGTCCACTCCCCCGCTTCAGGGCTCCTGAATCGACTGAGTGAAACGAACTTGAGGCCCATAGCTCAGCAGATGGCCGAGTTGTACGCGAAACATTCCAAGAACAATGTCACGTCGACTCTCAGCGTAGCCATTTGCGACGCCATTTTCGGTCTGAGCGCAACCCCGGAACGCCTCGTTCTCGAGCCGGCTCTGCTGTGCGCTCTTCTGCACGCCAACATCGGCCAGGAAGTCGGTGCTCAAATCCTCGAAGACGTCATCGATAGGTTAGCGACGTCATTCCTTTTCCTCGGTACCGCTGAATACATCGAGAATTCATGGCCGAGCCTCCCTCTTTTTATGATATTCAGAGAAATGAGACTAAGCAATCTTCCTCCGTTGCAGATTGAAGTCTCTCTTGGAAACCGGCAGCCAGGGAAAACAGATGGAAAACGTTTTGCGATTCCTTTGTTATCTATTCTTGTTCAAAGTGGTCAGTCACGGGGTAATCTACGACGTTCTGAAAAAGTTTGATCCAGTTGACGAGTGCGACGTAGATTACATAATGGTGAGTGCTGCTTCGTCCACTTTCGCTTGCTACTTAGTCCGGTTATTGTCCATGTCTTCCTTTGATGACTAAATTCTTTCTTTCGTGCACCGCAGGCGATTTTGAAAACGTGCGGCTTCGCTCTTAGACGATGCGATCCCTTGTCCCTCAAGGAACTGATTCTCTCCATCCAAGCGAAATGCAAAGGTTCCTCCTCCAGCCGCCACCGATTCATGATCGATACTTTGATGGCGTTGAAAAACAACAACGTTTCCAAAATATCAAACTGCGACCCATCGGCAAGCGAAAGTGCGCTCAAATCTCTTAGGGCATGTTTGAGCAAGGGTGCCGTCCTCCAAGAATTGAATGTCTCACTAGAAGACCTCTACGACGCCAGGGTCCGTGGCAAGTGGTGGCTGGTGGGCTCTGCTTGGGCCAACGAGGACACTGCGCGATCCAGGGGCAAGGATGAAAGTGAGACGAAGTTGACGGAAGGGGTCAGCTCCAGGATTTTAGAGCTCGCAGCCAAGGCTGGCATGAACACCGATATCCGACGCTCGATCTTCTGCATCATTATGTCAGCCCAAGATTACATCGATGCGAGTGAGCGGATACTCCGACTGAACTTGACGCATATTCAACAACGAGAGCTGTGTTACGTTATCTTGCTTTGCATAACGAAGGAGAAACAGTTCAACCCATTCTATGCTCACTTGGCTCTGTTTTTCTGCAACAGAAACAAAAAGGTGCGAGTTTAATCCTATGACCGGTCCGGGACAGACCCCTGAATGAATATTCGTTTCGATCCGAACTCCAGGCTGAAGTTCCGGGAATCACATTCGAAGTGGAAAAATTATTTGCAGGTGTTTTCGATGACCCTCCAGTGTGCTATCTGGGATTTCATCAAATCGATCGATTCGTACGCAGAGTCGAAAGTGAAGTTCCTGGCTCTATTCACCGCATTACTGGTCCGCGAAAAAGGCTTGCCGCTCGCGGTGCTCAAGAACATCGAATTCATCGACCTATCGAATGACAAAGTCATCACTTTTCTTAGGTTTGTGCATCAAAATCAGACATACGATATTACGCATGTTTTGAAGCTGGCTAATAACCAGAATGGTTATTCCAGGTGTTTCCTCCTGGATGTCCTGAAATCGTTGAAAGAGGAAGAAATAACAGTGATGTTCTCGAAAGTTGCGCTCGCCGGGCCGAAGCTCGAATTGTTGAAGGAAGGTCTCCTGGTGTTTTTCAGGAAGTTCTTGTTAAGAAACCCCAAGTTCCTTCACGATCTGAAGCTTGGGGAGATCAAGAGTAAATTGAAGATTGCGGAGAAGGCGCTCAGCATACAGAACGATAAGGGCGATATCGATTTGTTCAGTTAGGCGAGTTGGTGTCCCGGTCATAGGAGGCGATCCTCCGCTGTAATGAACACTTGTACATAGAATAAACTGTTCTCCACTGCGCGGTGTTAGTCGTGTTCGCCGGGATGAGTTTGAGCTTTGATATTCATCATTTGAGGAATCTTGGGCTAAATGGTCGGTCATCTCTTCGTATTCGAAAGTGTTTGACTTTGACGTCCAGGAATCTATCTGAGAGCTGACTCGTCTAGATTTGGGACAGGAACAGCAGCAGTCTCGGAGCATCGGTATTAGTGCAGCTCCAAAGCTCAGCAATTAAAAGTGGATTTTCCAAGGGAGGTTCGGCCAGCAATGTTCGATTCAGTATCGACTCCGTTTCACAGTCTCAGGGATACTCAAAGGACCAGAATACTGAATACTTCGATCCGCCGCTGAGAAAAGTCGAGCCACCTTGTCATGAGCGCTGCTCAAGGAATACTCCGTGGCTTTCCGGCCAGAGTGTACACCATACCTTTCATTGAATACTGGAGGGTTTCGGCAGGTCTCTCCTTTTCTCAGCGGTTAGACTCCGCACGGGAAATGTCCACCGAATTCATCTTGTGAGAGAGAATCTCTATCAACCAGGAACTTTCTTATGCAGGCTATCTATCTGAGTTTGAAAAATGAACGTACACGCTCTGTCAACCGGGCATCCTCTCTAAGAAGCAGGCAGCTCGGGTAAGTTCGAAAAAATAAACGGGAACGCCGTTCGGTTAGATTGGATGCGATATATCACGCACCCTGCGAAGAGTTTCGTGAACTTTATCAAGAAAGGATCACACTTCCCCGCTGGCGAAGTACTCCGTTCCCGTGGGACGTTGATAGTCTCCTCAAAACGTTCCGGTCATGACATTCATCGGGATCAATCTTCCATCACTTTGAGGATCACGCTCTGCCGGAGTTATGTTCAACGAAGGAATCAGCGGGCGTTTCGAGAGGGCTAGGAGATGCACGGGCCCGCGCTAATACCCGGCCATCCTCTGCTAAAAGAAACAGGAAACGAGATTCGGCATATCCCTCAGCGGTCGGAATGGCCTGAATTTAGCAAATTCGATCAGAGTTGAGGCTCCCGAGACTCTGACTGAAACAGGCGAACTGGCATTTGCACAACTTCGGCGACGCGCTTCGGGCAAGCAGTCTCGCTTTTCTGAAAGCTTGCAGCTCGAACAAGGGGATCAAGAAGAGTCAGTGGCATTGCTCTCTCAGGTTGAAATTCCTCATCAGGTGACCGGGGGGACTGGGTCTTAATCTCAGGATTAAATCCTGGCCTCCGTCCCCACAGTTTAATGCTAAGATCGAGATCCCATCCTCCGTTGAGACAATCCGGAATCCTCGAAAAAGACCAGACACAATAACGTCCCGGGCGCCAGACCCGAGATCGGAAAGTAGTTGACAGTTGACGCTGCACCTCCGACCACTTGATCATTGAGTTTTCAGCCCCTACTGCGCGAGGTGTTTCACATCAAGTAAAAGTGTTACAGATCAATCAGATGAAACACGAAGCAACATGGATAATTCAGCGGGATAAACCCGTCAAATTTTCGTCATTTTGACCTGTAGAAATGAAGTGTTCGCGTCCCCTTCATATACCCCACCGTTGAGGTTTTTTTCAAGGAGCTGTTTCCGTCTCACCATTCTTACTGAAATTCTCATTCTTACAGCAGCAGCCTGTGATAGCCCTCCCTGCATGCGCAGCAAACGTGGGATCGGAGGGACGTCTATAAGTGACACGAGGATGACACTGCAAGCGATCTTCAGGTGAATGTGTTTGAAGCTGTGTCGGCGCCCGATATCGATAGTAAACAAAGATGTGACAGGCGAATTCGAGGGTGAGGGCTGGCGAAAAGGTACTGGCAATCTGGAAGAAATTCCAGGATCAGCACTCCGAAGACATACGGCCGGGATGGAATCGTATGAGGTAATTTTTCCGCCGAGGGCGGTCGGAAAGCCCATTGAAACAATGGGACTGAGCGCTTCGTCGCTTCAGTGCCCAGCCCCCCGGGCGGAGAGCGATGTGCATCTGCATTACGTTCCATGAGAAGGCTATGGGTTTCGCATGAAGTCAACCGGAAAGTTTGAATTTTTTCCTGTCAGTCCCCCTGTCCAGCGAAAGGATCCTCGCCACTTGCTCTGCAGTATTTTTAGAAAAAAATTGTTCCTACATATTTCCTGCGCTCTATAGCGTTGAGTCCGATTTCACAGAACTGCTATCGATTCGCGTATGTTCATTCCCGTTAACGCCCTCGAGAGAGTGGAATAAGAAACTGAGTTGGGGCTGGCGTCGTTCTAGAATCCGTTTCCCAATTTTGATCTGTGTTCCCTATCACCCACAGTCCGAGTGTTTCTGCTGCCTGACGGTTTCAAATTCTGGCGCTCCATCGATTTGCTCAGCCGCCCGGCAATCCTTGGTGGCGCTGCAGTCGAATAACTCGGCTCGTCGGGCGTTAGGCCTCGACCAGGTCTTTTCATCCGACAATGCCAGGGTTCACCGAGGCAGTAAGTAATTTTCCGGAAATCAGTGGTTCTCGTCGCAGTTCTGCGATGCCTTGGTGCGGAAAAGGAAGTGAATGCCATCCTGGGAAGTTCTGTTCGCCTTCATGTGGTCGGAAAGTCTTTAATTCTAAAGAAACTCCACATTTGTTGTCAACATGTGCTCGGCGTGCTCACGTGGAAGTTTTGTTTCCCGGCGTTTTTCGGAGCTCTTAACCGCTTCTTCTCCGGTTGCACGTGCTGTTCCACTTTGTGGCCTCGCGGAATGCACACGACCTGGTTGACGTCGTAGATTCAACCGGGACTCAATTCCTTGATGCCGGCGAGATACCACACGTGGAGCGATTGCCCACTAAAATGCCGTTCTTCTTTCGTTCCATCTAGCCTGTGGTGATCGACGGCAAGGGTCACCTCCTTGGCCGTCTCGCGTCGCTTGTGGCTAAAACCCTTCTCAGTGGTAAGTTGGCAACCGATGTCCGTAGATAAGTGAACTTTTACACAGTTTCCCACGTTTGCTTGGATCAATCTCCCGCTCACTTCCATTACCTGGGTTGAAGAGTCAGTAGGATTGACTGAATGCAGGTGAACATGATTCATGCAAAATGGGATTTCGCAAGTTATCTTGGGACTGCACGAATCACTATGCTGGACCTCTAGGACCTTGCTAAAGCGTACTCCGCTCGTCACTGATGTCAATCGACTGCCTGATTTCTTCGTCGTTTGCAAGTGATAGCGTGAACAAACCAGACACCTCTTCCTCACTGAGGGTAGTGGTCGCCACTTCGCTCCTTTGTGTTCTCATTGAGTCTCTCGTTCCAGGTCAGAAAGTTGTCATCGTTCGCTGCGAAAGCGTTGTCATCTCAGGTGGCTTGTTCCGAAACAAACTCAAGTACCTTTCTTTCCTACGGAAGAGGTGCAATGTGAACCCCACGCGTGGACCTTTCCACTTCCGTGCTCCGTCAAGAATAATCTGGCGGACCGTTCGTGGTATGGTGCCGCACAAGACCGCGCGAGGCCAGAAGGCTCTTTCGTTCTTGAAATGCTTCGAGGGGATCCCACCCAAGTATGACATCAAGAAGAGGATGGTAGTACCCGCTGCCCTCAAGGTTGTCCGATCGAACCCACGCAGAAAGATCTGTCAGTTGGGCCGACTAAGCTCCGAAGTCGGGTGGAAGTACTCAGACGTCGTTGAAAGCCTTGAAGCCAAACGCAAGGTCAAAGGTTACCTCCGTTACAAATTGGTCAAGCTTGAGAAGGTGAGCGTCTTCTGTGTTCGATAGCCGGAACTGCACCAATTTGATCCATGCTTTGCGAATCGTCACATTTCGTGGAATTTACGGGTGCGAAATAGAGCTTGAGCGGAGTACAAGTAACGTTATCGTTGACGAATACTACATAAGACGCTCGACATCACCTGTAAGAATTGAGGAACTCCGAAGAAATGAGTGATGTGTGGTCGTCCTGCTCCCTTCCGCTCAAACAAACGTCCTACTAATGGGTTGCTCGTCTTCTTTCTGCAGAAAACGAAGAAACAGGCGAAACAACAGCTGTCCAAGGAGATTGCACCCCTTCAGGCTGAATTGGCGAAGCTCGGATACGTTGTGTAAACCGCTGGATGACTTCCAATAAAGGGTTGCTGACTCCGAGTCGCTGCCTTCTCCTTTTTCGGTAACTTTTGGACGAATCAGGGGTGGATCCGCGGGAATCCGTTTATTGACACTAGGAGTGGCAGGTCACTTTACGGCGTCTTTTGACCAGAAAGACTTCCGTTTGAAAATCTGCGATAATGAGGGATTCACTAATATGCTTGATTCGCCAATCGTTTCAAGTTATACCATGGATCGACAAGCTTGCCGTCTTATATCACGGCGGGGTTCTCCACTTATGTTCTTCCGTTGCATCACGAGCAAGGTGCACTCTGTGGCAAGCGTCGGAATGGCTTGTGTCAATTTAATGCCTTGCGATACTACCTCCAACCGTTGCATTTGTCAAGTCTCTCTCGCTCAAGTGAGCTTGCCGTTTCGGTGGGGAACATTCGTGATTTTTAGAAGATTCTCCCGCCTTCGGGCTGCGGGTCGAAAAAGTATGACATTTCGACCAGAAATTCGTATTTCAAAACCACGCAAAAACAATCGTTGCTAAGCAGATCGCGATGAATCTCCATGTTCTCGAGTCTTACCAGCTCCGAACAAACGCTTCCTGGAAGTTTGCGCTCCTTCGTTCCTCGGTGAATCTTTTTGAACTCATTCCCAGAGGTCCATAGGAGCGCTAAACGAAAACACCGACATCATCATGGACTGATGCATTCAGTTCGTGGCTTTCTCGGTTTCACAGAGCCCTACGTTCTCCCACAGAGCCGAGTTCTCCTAGAAAACATTAGCATTCAACATTCCCGACCAGATGATTCCATTGTTCTGAGCGGTACATGAGGATGCAATATGGAAGTGGGGTTAAGCAGATATTGCGGCTGAAACGACACGACCGCAGTTCTTACCAAACCTCAGACAGAGCCATGAAAATCGGATCGGTCTCGGACTCCATGTCGGAACACGAGTTAATAGCGTATGCTTTCAGTCGCCCTACTGGTTGCGTATATCAATGGACTCGTGAAAACGATATTGGGTTGATCAGAAGATCGCTCGTTGTCGGCTAGCAGAACGATCGATTCGTCCCATTTACAATCGTTTCCCCATGCACATTTGGCGAAACGAGACACTGGATTCCGTCCACTAGAGGCGAGAATCAGTCATACAGATTCGCAAAAGCGACGCTCGATAGCAGATCCCTTACGACGATCTTGTCGTATGGGTCTTTGAAACTTGCGACAAGCCTTCGCAAACTGCTTCGAACGACGGCTTAATCATTTTTTTTTTCACGCACTGGTACTCATTCCCATGACGTGCTCATTCCGACCGTTGTGGATTAAAACGTGCGATACGAAAACGACCGATTGCACAGAGCGCCGGCTCATTTTCGTCTAACGCTCTGACTTAATCAGCCGACAAGACATGGTCTTACCTATTTGGACTTGTTTCATACGACTCCTGTTTTGCCAACTCCAAGTTCGAACTCAGTTCACTCCTGTGGAGGTCGCACCTATCATTCCCGTACTGAAGTTCTGAAGCTTCCTTTCGGTAATACTGGGTGCAACAGAATCCGCGTTCTTGATGATCCGATGTGAACACTAGTAGCAGTGGATTTACCGAAGGCGAACAATACCACGAACTAACTCACTAGTTCGGAGCTTCTGGCGATCTTCATCGCGGATCCGTCCGAGTAGAGGGTGTCCCTCGTTACGGCAGATTTTTCAAAACCGTTTCAGAACACTGAGCGGTGCTCTACGAGGTCTGCCATACCAAAAAGGCTCATAATTTTTCCCTCTACGATCCTGATCTCGGATTGGGGTATACGATGAACCGACATAGCACTCTGATGCTCCATCGAGCTCAGATCCTGACTATCGAAGCGCTCTGAACTCAGATATCGTGTGATCATTGCTCGAGTGCAGCTTTCGTCCGGTTGCAAGGCGCACTCTGTGGCGAGCGTCGGAATGGCTTGCGTCAATTTAATGTCTTGCTAAAGTATATCTCTTCGGTTCAATTCGGGACGAACGCCTGAAGGCGGGCGTTTGAAGTATCGCCGAAGGACATAGAACCTCTCTTGTGTTTTCCAACTTCTCCAGCGTTCAATTCATTCAACTTCCCCCACCGCATTGCTAAACAGATGTCATGTTCAAACTCGGAATTCTCACCAAATCTCTCACAACGACCCGGAGTTCAGCTTTTCGGTATCGGTCGCATTCCGACACTTTTCGGGAGAGGCATTCAACATTCCCGACCGAACTGCCACACAATTCGGGCGGTTCATTTGCATGCCATACCAAGTCGAGGTTAAGCAGATATCATGTCACTCCATGCAAGTACTCGATTCTTACCAAACCTCATACAGAGAAAGCAAATGGGTCCATGGTAGGTCCCGAAACACATATCTGATTGCGCAATAAAAATGAATTCATCCAACCATCAAGTTTCCGGTTGTTATTGAATAGGAGGCAGAGTCAGGTTGAGTCGACCGGGTTTTATTCAGGAAAGTCATTGCGGACGCACCGGAAGGGGTACAACAGACGAGATCAGTTGAAGTCGTCGAGATGGCGGAGTAGGAATCGAGCAGAGGCTTCCGTGATTTCTCTGGGAAATTCGGTTGCGGACTCGTGAAAGACGATACACAGGAGTAGATTGCGCAGTTAGGATCTGGAGAGTACAGATCACAAACTACATCGACGGAAGACCGACAAAGACGTGACTGATTCGCCCCGAATGAAACGAGCACCGATCCATGCTTATGAATCGAAAGATGAAAAACGAAAGAATGAGATCTGTTCATCTCGACGAGCTGGACACATAGGATGGATACCGGAAAGAGAATCGACCAGGACGCTAATCCAGTGGGATTGGAAAACCCTCAACGTGTGTCAGAGTCAGCGAATGGAATGGACACCAGAAGAATCACGCACCACACAGGAAGGCAATCGAAGATAAATGTCGGACTAGATTTTTCACACTCGCAATCCACGCGAGTCATGGGAAAATACCGTCTGAAAGCAGATCTGAGTTCTCAGTTGTTTTGAAAATCCCGGTGACAGTGGAAGACATTCCGATGGCTTCACGCGAACTCCGGAAAATGAGAACGAGTTTCCCTAAAGGAAAGGCAGGAGGTTCTTCTCAGCGGACTCTCGTCTGAATGACATGACGCCGTCACCGATTGCTGAGAACTGTTCCTGGAATATATCTCTCCTGACTCGTTTCCTGCGAGGTTTAATATTGACCGCTGCCTCCTCCTCCGCCGCCACCCATGTCTCCCCCTCCGCCGCCACCGATGCCTCCCCCTCCGCCACCACCGATGCCGCCCCCACCGACCCCTCTACCTCCCCCGCCACCCCCTCTACCTCCTCCGGCGCCGCCCATGCCTCCACCGCCACCTCCTCCCATCCCGCCGTAGTCGTCGTAACCGGGTGTAGTCGGGGCGGGCGTTGTTTCCATGTGGTTGTATTCCCAGTAGTGTTCACCATAACCCCCTCGCTTATCGCCCCAATGAACTTTTGTTCGGAATCTTGGACCGTGTCGGGATTCGTGACGTTCGATGAAATGGTACGGATTCCCTTTCCGATACCCGAACTCGTACGTGTCCATCTGCGGAACCTTCGCGTACCTGGGGGCGTGAACCGAATCAAAACAAACCAAGGTAAGTGAATTGCTGATATGAACGATAGCGAAGGTACGGTGCATAGAAAAAAAGCCAACTACTTACTGGAAGTATCCGGAATGATCTCCTTCTCCGCCGCCTCCCCCACCGCCATCTCCTCCGCCGCCGCCGCCACCGCTGTTTCCACCTCCACCTCCGAACCCGCCCCCGCTTGGTCCGCCCCCATCTCCACCACCGAACCCACTAGCTCCTGCACCGTTTCCTCCGGCGTCTCCTCCAGCGCTCATGGCGAAGCCGCTCGGTGGCATCACACCTCTGCCGCCACCAAACCCTTGTCTCATACTCGGTCCGCGCATTGTTCCTTGAGCTTCGCTGTCTCCCACTGAGCTTCCGGATGTGTCTGTGGCCGCTTGGGTCAATACCACAGCTTGTGGAGCTCTCTGGGACGGTGCCAGTTGCAGATCTCCAGGGGACTCTCGAAGACGGTGATTCCTTCGAGCATGGGGTCGGCGAACGGGGATTGATTTCCGATCCAACGACGTTGCGAATGAATCATGTAGTTGATTGAGGATCAGGAGCATCTGACAAAGCACAACCTGAAAATTGGCAGCGGTGAAGTCGGGCGACTCTCTTCAAAGAAGGTGCAGCTTGAGATACGACACCACAAGCATCCACTAACCGCGTGAAGTGCAGAAGAGTGCATTGTCACGCTGAACTGCCAACTCAACATGCCCTTCACCCTTAAATAGAATTTCAAGAACCAGAGAGGGGCACTGGAGCGCCGAAGCGTTTCTTCCTACTTTCTTCCCCACGAAATCGACGGAATTCGCTCCAAACTAAGCGGCGAGTTTGTGTCCGCGACAGCTTGCACCACAGGGGCTTCGTGGGTGAGAAAGCAACGACAATGAGTCACGGTTTTTGTTTTCGAAAGCTGGTCACACTTAGTGCCCATCAGTGAATCGTCAAACCTTCTTGGTTGATTACGTCGTGTTACACAACTTCACAGGGAAGAAGCTCAGGAATGCCCGCGAATCTGCTCTCAGAGGTGACGTCGCGCACTGGGTTCAATCTATCGACCAGCGGCGGGTGCCGTGCCGAGTGAAGGCTGACGGGGAGGGATCGGAAGACATGGGTTCTGTCTCCGATGAGTCGAAGAATCCAACGGGACTCTGATCATTCATCATTTGATTGCTTCCATCTATCCATAAAGGGAGATGATTGAATGAGTCTCTGATGGCTGAGATTACCGGTTCTCATGGCAGTAAGGCCTAATTAGGGTTGCGTTCATCGCGGCATCTTTGCCGGGGAATTCGCGGCGTGATCGCGAGTTTTTTGTCGAAAAATCGCAGGCGCCGGGAATTCGCGGCGAATGGTGTTGGGGAGAGAATGAGCACGATGTATCGTGGCAAGCAACCCGCCAGAACAGTGAGAACTTCTACTTACCCCAAAGTCTGGGAGATGAGGGACTACTTTTTTGACTGAAAACATACGGGAACTTCTGCTTGTGTGCACGCATGTGAATCCCGATAATTTTGCACGATGTAGCAACGTTCCATCAATCACTGAAGAATGCCGGATCTTGAAAGTTCCATCAATGACTGTGAATTCTGGGTGAATTTATGGTTGAAAAGTAGTCCCTTATCTCCCAGACTTTAGGGTATATTGAATTCTCGACAAACGTTCGGGTATGATATCACGGGACAAGTATCACAAGTTGGAGGTGATTATTCTGATATAGGAAGTTGTACATTGAGAGGTTGTCGAGCGTATGTCGTCGCGTGAAACACCGGTATATTGGCTGAAGGACCTTTTTGCAAGCACGCTGCTGATCGGCACACGGGAGCTTTTTCGAAGAGCTCTGCCGGTTTCTCGGCCAATGGCTCACATTCTTTTTTATTCTCTGCGGAATCGGTTCTCTCGATGCCGCGGATCGTTGGAGTAGGATACTTCTTTGACTTCCAGGTAAATTCCAGGTAAATTTCATCGTCACAACTGTGTCGCCATAGAGAGCCGAAATTCGCGGAAGGAAGAAAAGCCCGCGAAAATTTGCGGATTTCGTGGCGGCCGTTGCGGCAGTGATGAACGCCCAGTCCCGGGCATAATTCATCTACCCGTTAATCCACGGATTGGTGGAAGATGAACGATAAATAATGCCAAAACTCAGAAGCTCAAGTCATCAGCAAACATACTGCGTACCGTATTTGAGTCGCTTATCGAAACTTCCACAGTCGTAAGATGAATTCCTGACAATCTGTACACCTTTTATTCCAAAGCAACAAAACAATCGCTACGCAGAAATGCATTTGCTGAAATCTATTTCACTGTTTTTCAGGAGGCTCCGTAGCTCTTCCGTGAGCAAAGAGTTCAGCTCACAATTGTCGTGCTTATAGACCCACTTTGAGGTCACGTAGTCATACCTGCGGAGTTGAGAGATAGGGTTTCAGAAATTGGAATGGAAGCAGCAGTTCCGAGTCTAGTACGTCACTGGAAACCTACCTTTTAGGTCCTGACAGGGGACTAGATAGCCAGATTTGTTTATTCGGACTTTGTTTATTGATCACGTAAGTTCCTAGATCGCTTCCGAGTCTGACCGTGAGAACCCCATCGCTCAAATTGACATCAGAGCTCTCCACATTCTCCAAGATCGCCTCGAAGTACTCGCATAGACTGTCCAAAGTTGTCTTTGACAATTTCTCATATTCATTAGCAGATATTTCGAACAGCCGGCTCGATGTTTTCAAACTCAACCGCTGCAGCACACATGAGGGCTGTATAATCACATTGACTTCTTTCGCACCGCAGAAGACTTGGTGAAGGATCGCTCCTCGGGAAACGATCCGTCGGAGCATTACTCCGACGCCAGCCAAACCCGTGAGATCGACGAGGAGAGTTGGAGAGCCGGGAGCTACGACCATATGATCGATGTTTACCGCCGAACCTTCTGCTAGAGTCGCTAGAGGGCGCATACGACTCTCTGCTCGATTGAGAGAGAGAGACGATTGCCTCGGTTCACAAATAAGAACACTAGGTTTGATCAATCTCTCTTTTATTCTCGGTAGTACACATTGTTCAGAACGGAATGGTGAACGACTTCACCTCATCCAGAATTGGAACAACCACTCTTGAGTCGATTTATATGGCACCGGGTATCTTGAAATGAGCAGCCATCCCTGCGTCACATTTGAATGATTCCGACCCGATCAGACTCCGTCAAGCCAACTATGTATATTTATCACAATCCGCGAGCGCGGAACGCTGGCGAAAGATTCGCTTCGAGTCCGGAAATACGTCGGTGACGCGCAAGAATGCACGGCACCCCGAGATTCTCGTGAGACGTTTTCCTATCAAGTCAGTATTGTACATTTCACAGAACGCCTCTTGCTCCTCGGCCCGAACCTCGGTCATTGATCCTCGGCGAGCTTTATTCGTGTCCATCCCATACTCCTTCAGGTTGAACTCAGCACTTTTCCTGACCGTTCGAGAGGAGCAGCACGAAGAGGAGCTCATAAGAAGGAAACCGAGTGAAATGAGACCTTCGGGAATCGCTGAGACGCAAATGAACTATTTCACAGTTTACTGGGTTGGAGAATCATCAGCATTTTGTCCATGAGGAAAGACTGTTTCGAGAAAATCTGATGTGAGCTCAAGTACCCATCGGAGACGTAAAGACAGGGCTCAAGTCCTTCCTGTACGGGCCTGCCGTAATCCCAATTGAACAAGGGCGGGTACTGATTTATAGAGAACAAATACGATCCTTCTAAGCGGCCGTCTTTCGTGAGAATGTGAAGTCCACGCCTGTTGATAGCCACGGTGACGTCCTTTGAGCCGAAGAAAGAATCTAGAGAACCAACGAAGAATGCGCTGCCGTAGAAAACGAGCTTCCGGCATACGTCCAAGTAGTCTCTCATCAACGAGTGCTTATCGGTGCACCGACACATCAGGAGATCTTTGTACTCTTGCACGAGTTTCTTCTCGATGCGCTGGCCGAAAAAGCCGCTTTTGATATGTCTATGAGGCAAATAATGACCGGCCTTATCCGCCAAGACATCACACGCACTCTGTCCTTCGAGTTCGATCGCTGCTTGAAATGCTGCCAACCTCAGCGCAACGTGTTCCGTGACAGGATACCGACCTGCAAAGACTAAGGTCAGACTCGCATCTCAGGTACAACGATTCGATTCGTTTCCGCCTCCTGAATTTAGAGGAATCTCGTCAACTGACCGTCGAGTACGTTGCAACGAGCTTCATGATACAACAGCTCCAGAACCGACGGGTTCCTCTGGCAGATAGCTCGTTCCTCCTCTTCGCCCAGGGTGACGTTGCGCTGCAGTATCAGTTTGGGCTCCCCGACAAGAGGCACCGGCAGGGTGCAATATGCGTTCACGAGTTCTGTCCACACCTTGTACACCTCGCATGGGGCTCGACCTACGGAAACCCGCGATAAATTACAGATATGACCTGATAACGTATACCGCGATAACTTATATTGTATTAAAACGTCCGTCGCCGACAAGAAATCGATGAAGATCTGCAGCGACAAATCACGAACCAGGTTCGAGTTGCAGCTCGAAGTCTGCATTGGCAATCCACACAGCAAAAACCAAACACGCGTCCTGGCCCAATCCCGGCTCGCATGGGGCATCTGCTATTTGTTGCAAGATTTGACCCGCTGTGACTGTTGATAAACACTCGACCTGGAGGGCTAAACACGTCCGATTCAACAAGTACACACAGCATGCCTGAAAAATAGATCACGCAATCCTTCTCAGAATCCTCCAGACCAGAAGCACAAGGTACAGAGGCCGGATGGAGAACACAAATCAAGTCCGTAATCTGTGGACGAGGAAGACTGATCGGCATCATACCTGAGTGCCTCTAGTTTTACTGCTGCCTTGCAGAGTCCCAGGACCCGTTGACACTGAAGGAGCTGGAGGAGCTGGTGTTGGAATGACGGGCTGGGTCCGGATCGGTGTATGTTTTGCTGGACACCATTCTGCACCGGAAGGCGCCGGTGGTGTCACGTACGAATCTCCGCGTCGGGTCGTGCCGTAGATTCCGGCACTGTTCCGCATGTTCCAGTAATCGTCCGAACTACTGGCGGCCGGGAAGCCTGGAGGGGAGACGGATGTTTGTGAATTCGTAACCCGTTACCGTGGGAAGGATTGTGCGTCGGGGAGCTCGATCCTCTGCGTTCGCTTCCTCAGCACCTTTCGACTCTCGATTCCGATGCGACTACATCGCGGAGATCGGAATCCAGCTTCGTGAGACAACAAGCTTCCGAAACCTGCTATAATCTGTCGTTATGCTACAGAAGTGAAGGTTGGAGGGCGACGGAAAGTTTGGCCGCGACTCTGTGTAGCTCGTAGAAGCAGGAATTCTTCATTGGGAAGTCAAAAATCACCGACAGTCGACTCAGCCTTCAGTATTTCTCAGAAAAGATCGAATGCAGAAGATGTTTCTCGCGTAGTTCAACTCGGCGCCCCGAAAATCATCTTACCGACAGACTGCATAGCCTAGCCAGACCACTCCCGGGCCGTTGAATTTGACAGAATACAGAGTTGCGGAGGAACACGAACGCTATCTTCGAACAGCACTCTGAAGAACAACTCTATATACAGGAGCCCGACCACCAACCTAGAGTTCATTGCGCATGCGTGAACAGAGAGCGCACGGAGGAACTTACTTGCTCATGGGCTGGGCTTGTATTGGACTCCCGGACAGAGTTCCTAGGTGAAGAAATATGTGAATTCGACTTGGGGCGCTTCGACACGTACCTGGGATCAACGCAGAACGATGTAAAACGAACGGTTTTCGGCAGCTCCCTACTTCTGTCAGAGCGCGAAGTTTGAATGTGGCGGACACCTCCGCCAGTTAGACTCGCTGTGAGTTCTGCTCCGAAGGATAAAGCTCTCCTGGTTATGCAGACTTGTCGTGGTTAATGGACGCGAGTAGGAGAAATTCAATGACGGAATCGAATGAGAGGAACTTGAGAGTTACTCGAGATTTGCATCGAGGAGAGAGGGTTTAAACCTCGATCATCAGAGGTCGATGTTAGCCTAAAGACATCTAATGCGGGGCTGAACAATATTCGTTGCATCAAGATGTCCCAGGGACCGAAACACGCTTCCGATGACTCAGACGATTGATGCTCGGAATGCAAACTCACGCCTCGCTGTCCTTACTCTCTTCTCATGTCCTTGGTTTCCAGGTTCACCCTGCCAGAAGGTTTACTCCTCGTAGCTTCGCTGATCACGTCTACCGAATTTTAGTTATCAGGTGCTGCAAAACGGAGCGTTGGGCTCGTCCTCTCGACTCTCTCGGAGACCTTGAACTCATCGCGAAATAGAAGGAACTTCCTCGGAGAAGACACGAGTGTTGTTTCCTCCTAATAGTTTTGGAATCCATTATCAGAACACTTTGAGAGGGAATGACTGGAGTCCAAGAGGCTTGATTGCATTTGCAACGACGATTGCGATTGTCATTAGATCCTATTACGGCTCCGATCACCTGAGAGAGTTCTGTTGGAGAAATCAGGAGCTGGAGTTTCCAAGAGATTATTGATCAGGCTTAAATATTTCCAAGTTCTTGATCAGGCTTGAATATTTCTAACTTCTTGATCAGGCTCAAGTATCCCGTTTATTTATTAGCTCATTCAGTCGGATTGTCGATTCGACGCACGAGTTTTTTCTACCATTGAACAATCACAGAAAAGCTGAATCCTGTGTTGGCACACTCACAGGGCGATGCGGGCATCAGGTCATCGAATCCGCCTGAGAAAATCGCCACTCACTCTCAATAACCATCTGACCGCGCAATCACACACGGATGTTGACTTATCTAGGTACACCGGATTGAGGTGCGTCAGAGCTAACCGAACGTGCTCAACCCGATTGCACTTCGCTAAACTTCATGAAAGTACACTCATTCAATCGAAGCTCTCAAGTACGAATCCTGCATGCGGGTATCCGGAGCGTTTTCCTTGAAACGGAACACAATTCTCTGAGATGGGTTGATTGAGTTGTATCGGAGTCACTTCAGGAGTCGGCATTTGATGGTGGAATAAATAAGGGAAAATTGTTTCGAGGTTAAATATCGAGCTCCAAGAGAGCGAGCGAAAATTGCCTCGCCTCTTTTTGTACATCGAAGTTTTATCTTGTTGTGACCGCGAGTGATGCTCGAGAGAGTCACTCGCTCATTTGTTGCGGTTAGGGTCGGGACGATATTTGGGGAAATGTATCAGGAAGAAAGACAGTTTGGTGTAAATGGTAGAATACTGGAATCTCTCCAGGATTCGAATCGGTAGGGCCGAGAATAGGATGGAGTTGAAGGTTATCTCCATATGGGCGATATATTAGGCTGTATAAGTTTTGACGTCGCTCGAGATTATCTCTTGGAAACATGCGCGTCGCCCAGCATACATTTCCAATCATACTTCACGTTGCTGGCGTGAGTGAGAGTTTGGAAAGGAGCTCCGATGAGCCCCCATCGTGGGACTCGGTTTACGTTTTCCTCCACGACGGCGACTCCAACATACGGTATTTTGTGTACAATATGAACAAGCTCTTGCGCCGTGCGAATTTTGGCACCCGTCAGCTGACGCGTACAAACGTCCAAAGTGGCCGAGTGACCGAGAAACATCACGTCTCCGCCTATTTGTTTGGAGGTTTCTAATAAAGTTTGAGTGACTACATAGCTACGGCTGAAATATTCTTCACACGACTCGGATTTCTTCGAGAGCAGCTCATCCACAGACATGAGAGGTTTATATGCCGTGTTGATCGGAAACCCGAAATCCTTCAACTCCTGGGGTTTGAACCATACTGGCTGGATGTCAGGATACCAAGCCAGCCACTCAAACAGGCCCGGCTCGATGTTTATCAGCGGCGTCGGCGACTTGAGGGCCTTCAGAATTGTCGTGGCAGTTTGCACACAGCGTAACGACGGCGAGCAAAAAACTTGGGAGAATCGGATTCCAGCTTCGAACATGGCTTCCCCCGTCAGTGATGCCTGGTAGAGTCCGAATCGAGTCAGAGGAGAATCTTTGAGGTAATCCATCGGCTTCCGAGGAAGTACTGTTTTGGGCATGTTGATATCTCTTGGGAAGTAATTGCCGTGCTGGTCGAAACAAGCAGGAACCCATGGACCGAATGTGAAGTCGATTCTCTCCGCGTGACGTACCACGAACAGCCGTCGCGGACTTTGGTCTCCGTTGTTTGAGTTGAGTGAAAGAAATTCTATGTTTTCGTAAAGGGAATCTTCTTTTGGGGACGGCAGGTCTGAGTTGGATCCCTGAACAGGAGGATTTTTTCTCTCCACCGGAGTCGGTTTGTGATTCACAGCTACAGTGGACGACTCTTGCTGCTGGAGCGTTGGCGACACAGTTTGGGGCGGGGTAGGAGCCGTAACGGGACTACTCGGAGGTCGCGGGATGTCGTCGCTGAAGTTGCTCTTGCATATCGTCATGCTCTTATGCATCGTCCAAGCGTCTGACTCAGCTGTTCGCTCGATGTAATTTTTCGGCAAGAATCCCGAGCAGCCCGAAAGCCACGAGGTGCCTTCGACCCAGCCGTCAGACGACCCGTTCAGTTTGTCTCCGTTGACGTAAACGAGGTCCCCTATAACAAGTTCTAATTCGTCGGCTTCTTGAGGGGTATGAGAGTACAGGACTTTGTGCACTTCATTGCCCTTGATTCTCATGTCTCGCGAGTACAACCGAAGCTCCCAACAAGCCGGTGCCTCGGTGTCGATCATCTGCGTGAGCTTCTCTAGGCTTCCGTAATGAGCAACGTCGAACTGGTATGCCAACGTGACGTGGAGCGCTTTAAGGTAAGGTTCGACGCTAATCTGCAGATCCGATGTTTCCCGCATGAAATTGACACTGATTTTCTTTAGCATTTCGTTGTGTTTTTGATCCACGAAGAGACCGAGGAACGTCTGAGAAGTGTAGTGCTCCAGCTTGATTCGGTCAGGTAACTCCCCTTTGAGTTTATCACAGATCAATTCGAGAGCCTTGATCACGTCGGAGACCGAATCATCAGCGAGCTGGAAGAACGAACACAATGTGATGTGTGGAAGATAGTTGTGAGCTCCGTTTCGGCCGTGCTGCAACATCGATTGGAGGAAAAAATTCTGCAGCTGCCCAAACAGAGGACCGGAGGGACACAGGTATAGGATGTACTCTCTCGGAGTACAACTGTCGAGGGTCGGGTCGTTCACATGTGAGAGCAGCCAGTCGGCAGCAAGCTGCACGCCTCGTTCTCCTGTTGCGGCCAGTGCTTTCTCTGCGCGATGCTTCGGAAAGCCCATCTGGAGCAGTATTTGCATTGCACTCAACTGGGGGGGCGCTCGAGGTCTCCCAGGCGCCCGGCGCGGTGGAGGCAACAGGGCGGCCATTTCCTCCACCACCATCACCAGAACGGCCCGTGGAACACAGTCTTATAGTTCAAATGCCATTTTCCGTTCGAAACTAACAGCGAATCACCATTAACCAGCCCGCTGATAACGGCGACACGAGATCGAAGTGACAGCTCACACAGTAGCGATTTTAGCGGAGGCAGAGAAATCACGAAGCTATGAGCTTCCACTACGAATGTTCAACATGGGCGAGAGCGGAGTGTACAGAGTGAGACGACACCACTGAAAACACACCAGTGGAGCCGCAGGGCAGGCAACAGCAGCAGTCAGCCAGCGTCAACCAGTAGGAGCAGCGGCGGCGTGACCACAGTCTACAATAACAGCCTGGCTATTTGTAATCAAGACCCGAGCAGACGACATTGACATATCATAGAAGCTTGTGCCTTTCCCCGAGCGAGTCACGAATAAAATTTCGAGTCGTCCATGGAGGCGTGATCGAATCTGTTCGTCGAGCGCCGCTGTAATATCCTAATCCTGAGACAACGTGTTTCCGGGGAGTTTCAAACAAGGAACAGAGGGTTGAATGGGACGCATGAGATTTCCCAGCGAGCTCCTTATTCGATATTCAACCACTCTGGGGGCGGCCCTCGACAATCCGGGGGCGATGAGGTGTCAACCGACTCGTGCTGCCCCCCTCTGATTCCAACAAGAGGATCATGGGCAGCAGGTGACCGTGGCACGCAGGACAGAACGGCTTCGAGAGCAGACAGTCAGGGAAGCCCGCCAGCTGAGAGGAGAGAGCGGAGTGAGCAGCAAAGCGCTCGTATTAGTAAACACGCTTGGAGCAGAAGAGTCTGGCTCTGTCGGAGTCCTGCGAAGACGGCCAACGCCGGTCACAAGTTTTCTTGTGCGATTATTCACCTCCAAGCTCAAGATGCCGAAGTACTACTGTGACTACTGCGACACGTTCTTGACACACGACTCGCCCTCGGTGCGGAAAACTCATTGCGGCGGAAGGAAACACAAAGAGAACGTGCGGTTCTACTATCAGAAATGGGTTGAGGATCAAGCGCAGGTAAGTTGATTCGCTCTTGGCGTTCGAATCGTCCGTGTGATCCAAAAAGGGATTTGAAAGTGAGTTCGAGCTTTGTCATTCAGCTTGGAAGAATATTTCAGTCAATCTGATGAACTTTCTCCGATTACGTTTTCAGAACCTCATTGATCAAACCACGGCGGCATTCAAACAGGGCAAAATGCCTCCGAGAGGTGCGATGGTTCCTCCTCCCCAAGGAGGTCCACCCGGCTATCCCCAAGGACCCATGATGATGCCGCCACCGCCTCGCATGCAGATCCCGGGCGTGCCCCCTATGGGACCCCCAGGTACGGGACCGCCGGGCATGGGACCCCCTGGAATGGGTCCGGGCATGGGACCACCTGGGATGCCTCAAGGAATGCCTGGAATGCCACCGATGCCCCCGATGGGCCCTATCAGATTCTTCCTCTGAGGGCTATGTGGGCTTCGGGAGTTCTGTATATACACCTTTATCCAGCCAGAGGGGATACATTAATGCACACCAGGAAATTCGACAAGCCCGTTGAACTGAGATAGAAGATGTTTGTAACAAGGAGTCAGTCGATGATACTGAGCAGTTGCTGACTCGGAGGATCAGCATGCTAGGGGTTCGGACTGATAGAGTGTCGGTCTTCATGTAGAAGTCCGCAATCCCACAAAACCAAGTTTGGAAAACAACGCCTGTCAAATAAAATCCGAAGTTATGCGTAAAAACGACTGCTGAGGCTGTAAAGAAGATCGTCAACGCTGAAGGCCGTGAGAACTTCCTCGAAGGCATCGAGAGACGCATGATAAACCGATGTATCGGTATTCCTCAAAATGCTCAATTACTCAGTTCGAGAAACTGAACTCTGCAGTTTAAATATACATTGATCTTGATCTGGTTCGACATCCATAGTAGATAGAGAGTCGGGCCTCGGTAGCTTTGGCTCACTTTACTCGAGCGGAGCTGAGCTGTAGAACTGCAGAAGAGATATCATGGTTGCCATGAGAGATTCTTAAAGTTGCTGTTATCTTTTATCCGAATATCAATCGGATGGCCGCTGACTCAGTGGGTCCGCTTCTGGTCGGTATCTCCGGAAGCGAAGGCAAGTCTATGCGCCAGTTCTGATGCTCCTGTGTAGCAGTTGTACACAACAACAAAGGTCTAGAAGTTTCGATCGCTTCCGGTTCAAATTGCGGGTTCCCGCGGCATGAACCCGGTTCAGAAATATGGGCCGATGAGCTCGGGTGCTCCCACTCGATCCGACATTTTCTCCGTGGAATCATAAGCTCAGGTGATTAAGAAATCAGGTGTCATGTTTATTCAAGCTGTTGACAATCCGTTCGACCTTTCCATCACCCATGGCAGCAGATTCCTGCGAACGAGTTTTCCCATCTCAGAGCGGGGTATAGCATCACAAAGCGTAATCCCTCCTTCAAGTTTGTAGATATCGGGCGCGATTTCTGTGGATAGATAGCGTCAGCAGCCGGGGATACTACCCTCGTTCCCGGTTCCATCAGGCACATGCACTAACTAAAATAGTGCGTGAAGATCAGATAGCGATAGCGACGTACCCGCCATGTGCTTGTGTATGGCTTCTTCATCGAGTTCTGACGAGAGCGGCACGATGATTGCGTGCAAAGCGGCCTGAAGTATTGGATGAGGAAGTCCAACTACGGCGGCATCCTTCACGAGTGGATGCCGTAGGATTTTGGCCTCAACTTCTCCTGGTGAAATGGTAGTATACTTCGTTTTGATGAACTCCTTGAGTCGACCGACGAGAGAGACGTAACCTTCGTGGTCGACAACGCAGATGTCACCAGTGCGCAGCCAATCATCTTGTACCACGATCTTCTGCAGGGCAACGAGCTATGGAATTCTCATCCGGAGAGAAATGCAGATATAATAGACTCCACGTGTCAGAAATACAATGATTCCCCATGCATCTCCCCCACTGCCCTGCACATGCCTGCGATGCTTCAGGATCCTTGTAATACCCGACTGTTCGATCGGGCAGTCGAACCAGAAGCTCTCCTCTTTCACCCAGGGGCACATCTTGGAGCGTTTCTGGGTCGACAATCCGAAATTTTCCTCCGGACAGTATTCGTCCTATCGTGCATGGTTTGTAGAATCCTCTAAAGGAGTGGCTGAACGCGGCGAGGATCTCGGTCTGACCGTAAACTGGAATGATATTCAAAAAGCTGAAAATCAGTGGCGTGAGCCTCGATGGCAGGGTGGAGATATTTTCGAGTGAGAAATGAGATTTATTTTCGGCTCACGGTTCCCGAAGCACGTCAAGTCTGGCAGGCACTGACGTAGATAACCTACAGAACCTTCAGGGAAGACATTCGAAGCAACAACAAGCACTCTCAACGATCGTAGAGACACCGTTTTCGCGCTCTCATGGTTCGTCTTGAACATGTTGAGTATGGAAAGCACGATGTACGGCGTGGTGAAGAATGCGAATACCTGCATCATTCGTATGGTCATGAAATACATTAGAATCATCGAATTCGAATCTGAATCTCGAGAATCGTTCCGTTGTCAAGTTATCCACCTTGAATCGTTCAATGGTGCGCATGATCGTCTCAACATCGTTGCTCTGCGCATGGACAAAGCTGAAGCCGCGGTAGGAACAGCTCCCAAAAACATCGAAGAGACTGTACACATGGTGTAGCGCCGACGTTGATAATACGACGACGCTGTCCTCAAAGGGCAGCACATCTGGATCACTGTGGAGATGGGAATGTTTCATTACTGGAGTCAAAGAACATTTCCTCTCGCCTCTGAGATTGTCCATTCATTGGAGCTGCCAGTAGCGTAGATACGGACGATTGCATGAGAACGCCCGATATCAAAGTCCGATGAGTGTGCATCACTGCTTTGGACCGTCCTGTCGTTCCACTCGTTCGCGGCATATACGCTAATGCGTCTGGGTCAACGTCGATCTCCGGAGCACCCGGAGAGTTCATGGAGATTAGATGCCCAAAGGAGAAGATATTTGAATCCGCAGAAGATTCCTCGCACGCATCGTCATCCAGTACGATGATCCACTGGGAACAAACAGAATGAATATCGGAGCTGCAGATCTAGAACATAGGTTCAGAACATTGTATTCCAGTTCACAACCTTGATGCTCTTGAGAGATTCCCGGAGCTTCAGAGCCACGGCGAGATTAGCCTTAACACACACGAAAGCTTTCGGCTCGTAGACGGATGCGAGCTCCTCATACTCGTCTGCAGGGGAATCGCTCCAGATTAGCATAAGGTGACCAGATCTACTCCGCGGCGAATCCACATCCTGATCAAACTCATACTTCTTGAGTTTCGTATGACAAGAGGACCGACCTGCGGGGAAGCCAAAGTCGAGGCCGCTTCCCACAGCATTGAGAGACCAAATCGCCGAGAGCAGCAGTGGCGTGCGCACAGTGTTCGTGCAGCAAATGGAAGCTTTATCTCCCGGCCGCATTCCGATTCCATAGAGGGAGTCAACCAAGAGTTTGGAGAGTTTCGCCAAGTCAGATCCTGTGTAGCGCAGCCCGGACGCAGCATCAGTCTATTGAATATCGCGTTTTGGAAGTTGAACTTTGATATTTCAATCAGGTGTGGGGATAACGCTTCAGGGACGGGACGTTTCTCTGAACTTGGAACGCAACACATTCTGACAGATACTCACGAAACAAGCTCCGGCATTCTTCGCCCACGCCTTCCTGATGAAAAGCCCATAGTTGTCGGAAGTCAGCTCTTTCGCGAAGTCTTTGAATGGGGATGAGTGGATCGTCATGTTTGCTGCGCGAAAACCACATTCAATCGACAATTCATTGATAACCGTGATGTTTGTCGGTCGGAGAGGAGGATCCCGGAGAGGGCATCTTATGACTTGATGAGTGTGATGTGCTAGAGTCGGTATCTTAGAATGAGTTTCAGCCAGAGATAATGGACTCACTGACTCAATTGGAAGACGTCTTGAGAGAGCTAGGAGTTTCTTGAGCCATCCAGTGAGAACTTTGGATTGCGACCCCGTTGTTCCAGCACTCCGCCGATTCAGACCGTGAAGAGGGCGCCCTCCCTCAAACTTGGCAATCAATCATCGGAGAGTTGTGGATTGTTCAAGAACTCTCGGCGGAAATCATCTGTCCGCAAACTACTCGGTAGAAATGTTCCTAGCGACGATGGAGACATGATATGGATCGCGCATCGTTTCTCGCCAGCGAGAACGTAGTACTCGATTGAAGCAATATCCGCCACGAAACGTGCGCCTACTCGGAATCTTGCGAGAGATACGCCGACACCCACGAAAGACGGTGATGCTGATTCTATAAACGGCGAGACAGATACGCCTGGCGCTGAAGTATCCTCCAGAACTTTACCGAACGCTAAAGACGAGACCACTGGAAGACCCGAAATCAAAAGTGGGGGGGCGAGATAATCCTTGCTGTCGGCGCTTCACGCTCGATACGTGCAGAGGAATGACAACATGGCCGCCTCCAGCTTCATCAAAACAAAGTTTGATCGTGGAAGAAGTTGCTGATTATCAATGACTCGCGGACAGCACCCAGACTTTCTCCGCCTTCAAGTGATGGACATATTCTCTCTCCCTCCATGTTGAGTATTTCATGGACCCGAACGAGGAACTGTCGCCCTGGAAGGATCGGGATCGTGGCCGGTGCCGGATGTCGTCGACTGAGGGAAGCAGCTCGTCTTGCCATCCAACCTCTTCGTCCCGGAAAGCGTGCACGAAAATCGAGAGGATGAAGCAGCAAGGATTTGGCTGGACTAGTAACGGGGAGTCTCCGCTATCCCAGCCAAGGAGGGAAGACCGATAGAGTGAGAAGAGGGGAGAAGAGGGAGGGAGGATCAACAAACCTGACGTGACAGAGAGAGCCCTCCACAGATGCCGTTTGGCCCTCTCATGAGACGGAAAAAGTAGACGACGAGCGAGTCAATCTCATGTGTGATGGGTGTTCCCGATGAATTGTGCTATGATGCTCAGTTTTTCTCCTGTTTTAAACATGTAGAAGTGCAGGAACGACTCTTCGACGTTTTTGAAAATAGAGCATTATCAGCTCGTTCATAGAAGAGTCGTAGAAGAGAGCAAGCCCGGTCAAAGCGGGGGTAAGACAACTCCGCCCCTCGAGCACAATGCTTCCCTGGTCGGACTTCCTTACTTCTAGGAATGGGCACTTGACAAGTACGTCAGATGCTTCTCTCACAAGCGGCTCTCGACCGGCTCTGATTAGGCGGCTTGTCTATCCAGGGACGAAAAATAAATAACCATGATCCTGTGGACGTCGGCTGATACAGCGGCAGGACAACCATCACTAGAGCAGGGAACATGCCCAAGAACCCTCGTCATGGATGCCAGGATCAAACTCAATGCTCAGGATGATGAGCAATGCTAAGAGCGACTTAAATTCACAACCGGACGAGAATGAACAGAGAGGCCGAGCAGCTGTGTACATGAATCGGGGCACATGTATGTTCATGAAATCGACCGAATACCTAACAACTCCTACAAGATGCACACAGCAACTCCTGACAAGATTTCAGATCATTCACGAGAAAGCCTTGAAAATAACTCCGGGAGCAAGGCATCGGATATTGAAGAGCAGCCCCCCTCCCGGGGAAGTCAACAGCAGCAACAGGGGAGGGACAGTCGGATCAATTAGGAATATAGAAGGTTTCCGAGAGATCTCAGTGATAAGTTATCGATTCTGATGAGTTTGACTTCGCGAAACGAGGAACCTGGATTGAATTGGAATGGCAGCGGGTCAGCATGAATCGATGTGCCTAAAATGATCGATACCAGGCCGATGGGACAAATTAGTAAGAAACGAGCTGGGTACCCGGATTGATTGATCAGAGCGTTTCGCTACCGTATAATCGATTAGAATCAATTTGGCCCTGATTGTTCGCTTTTCCCGTCCGCTCAAAGGCTCTGAAGCACTCGAAGACAGAATCTTCCTGCCATTCGCTGATGTCGAACTCCCCGTTATGGTGCTCTCAAATATCAAAGTTGCGTTCTGTCCGCGTGCTCCCTACACTTGGGGCCAAACTGACGGTCAGGGGAACACCGTCTATCAAGGATTAACAATCAGTCCTCTTCTCAACGTCACAAACTCCCTCAATATCACGGTTGATCTAAGATTGATAACCGCTGATCAATGGGGTGCTCGGCTATCCAACGGGACCTACGTAGGAATACTGAAACGTGCGTTTGAAGGTGAGAATCGTGAGGAATCAGCTCGTTATTTCGCCCGATATTCTTTGCGTCACCCAAGCCGGAGAATGGAGTCAGAGTGAATTTATGGAAAATTCTCTCGGCCTGTGCTTCGATTCACACCGGTGGTTGTCAACTGCAGTGTTCGTTTCTCTAAAGCCTCGGGGGACATCACTACTAATGCTCCGCAACCATCTCTGACGTTCCTCCGTCTTCCAGGAGAAGTCGACGTGGCGTTGGGCCCGTATTTCCAGAGTAGTGCCGTCAACTTGGAGCTCGAGCCTGGGTTCCCGCATCTTTTCTCTCGGTACTGCTTCCTCAGCGGTTACAGATCGTTGTACACGATAAACGTGGCGACATCCCCTTTCGACGTACCTGTCTGGGTCGGTATTGGCGCGTCCTGCTTGCTATCCATTCTGGCATTGTACTTCACCCAAGGCGGGAACCGCAGGAAACTCTCTGTTGCAGCTACGATTCTCCTCGTGATCTCTTCTCTTCTCCAAGAGCCAGTGGATTGTCGTCGATTCGTTCGATCGTCGGCCCGTCTGGCTTTCGTATCTTGGAGTATATTCGCATTCGTGATCTTGCAAACGTTCTCCGGACTCCTCCGCTCCACTACTGCGGTGAAAACGCCAGTCAGGACTGTTGATACGCTTCGGGAGCTCGCAACCAACGATAGATTGAAAATCTACGCGATGGAGGGTACACCAACGTTGAGCACACTGTACGAAAAGCGAGGGGAACTGATCCGAACGATAATCGGGAAAATCGACAGAGACCGAACTCTGGTGCCCTTCGAGCATATTGTGAGCGACGAGGTATTGAACGAAATCATGGATACGAGAGCCGTCTTTCTTCAGGAACCAGAAACCATGCTCGTCGACTTCCCCCCCTATTGTGACAAGTACAAGGGATATTTTCACCTCAACGAAGACGATTACGTCGAGGCCTCGATCGTGTGGTACTACTCCCCATATTTCGATTCGGTTACGCGCCGCACGATCTCACTTAGACTCCAATGGACCTTCGAGGCCGGTGTACCGTGGGTGCGGGAGAGAGAACGAGTTCCGCTGCCTCCGAAATGTTTCACCCATGCCATCAGGAAGGGTCCAGTCAGTGATAACGAAAGCTTCTCTATAGAACAGCTCCTGCCATTCTTTCTAATCCTCATGCTGGGCTCGCTCCTGGGAGCTGTGGTTTTGCTGATTGAAATACTGATGCGGCGTTGCGTCTAGTGAAATCGAGTCCTGGATAAGTCTTGGAGCGGTGCTTCCCGGAAGATCTTCTGTCGAAGCTTCTGGTTCCGCATGCTATTCCCGTAAGTCACTAGAGCGCGTTCTGGGGGTTCCGCCAGGGGTCCTTGAGTCTGGTTCACCTTCTCAACTCTCCCGAGAATATTCCGTCGCGGTCTCTGATGAGCAATAGATCCTAATCGCAGTCGATTCAATTCAATCCCTGGTTTGCAATCGTTCATGTAGAAGCTCATAACCAATTTCGTCGACCAGAGTGAGTCGACTCGGATCTTGCGTCTTTAGCGTCCAAAAAATTCGAATACGTTCTTCAACCAGGGGTGCGTGGGGAAGCACGTCATAAAAATATATGGTTGTGAGAGTCGGAGCTAAATTCAGGGGCTCCGCGACGGGTATTAAGAGCGGACAGCGCTCCGGTAGGGATCCCGCTCGACGAGAAGTTCGGGAATCTCTGTTCTGGATGAACGAGGAGTCTCCTTCCAGAGCCGCAGTATTCGTAATCGATCGAAGACGACTTGTCTGGTCGTCGGTGCATTGACTTCGTTCAAGCTTGTTAGACGATCTCGCACTCCTTTTCCCAAACGCGATAGATCAATCAAGAGGAGCTTGTTCCCTTGAAATGGCTCATCTCGCTGCTTGTGGAAATACGTCGCTTCGATACCAATCTAGCAATGAGGAAGATGATCAGTGTGCGTAACGTGAGGAACTCCATTCCTCGAAGTCATTCCATGCGTGCACATCGAACCAGGCGTGCACTAAGGATTTTCCTCGGAGGGGGCAGGCTTCCTTCTCTGTTTCTCGGAGGCGTCTGTGGCGGAGTTAAATGGTTCACATCTCATTTGATAGAGAAAATGCTGGTTGAGTTGTTCGTCTTCTCCCATTTAATTGTTTGAGGGCAACTTCCCACGGTCCCAGCCTATTTTGTGTCTCCCTCCAAAATGCCGCATCCAATCCCCTCAGATTCGATGCAAGATTGTAAAGCACTTCATGAGCGGTGACAAGAATGTCCGGGTGCATGCGCATTGAGGCATCCGATACCCACTCTCTCCCACCTTGGGCCAATTCACGGCTGCAGCGGTTTCGACTCGGTTTAGGCATGGCAGATTAGATCCTGGATTCTCGTCCGGGATCCGCGTCAAAGACAAGACGAGCCATCTGAAAAGCATCTGAACGCTCCAGCGGCTCAAAGAGTAGATGAGGGATCGCAAACCAACTGAAACTCGACTCGGTTAGTATGAGTCTCGAGGCTTGGGGAGGGGCTATAGCCTCGCCAGCCCCATGCTGCGTTCGCTGCTGCTTCGGTTCGACACCTGAATAATGATTTGTGAATGGAACTGACGTGAACTTAGTGTTGTCGGAATGTTAGACGAGAAGGTCCGTTGAAATGTGAATGATCGAGCTGCGACCGCTCGGTCCCTTCGAAACACTTAAGGCTCTTCCAGCGGAGGGTGTAGTGGGGAGGAACCCCCGAAAGGAGCTCCGCTCGCGGTTGTGTTCTCTTCGGGTGCGGAGATGATGACATAAAGAATTTTCTCGCTTGTAACTGTGATTCTGAACAGAAATATGATCATATCTGGTACCAACGAACCCCTTAACAAGGGAACATAGGGTTTTCCAGCTACCGAGATGCTGCGTCGCAACAATTTGTTCCGTTCCATCTCCAGAATAAAACAGGAAAGACATGGCAGTTCCGGCTGAGAACATTTTTCTCATTCGACTCAGTTTAGAAAAAATGGGGTCGGCTTCCGTTTTATATTCCTTCCGAAATTCAGCCTTAGAAAATCCGGGAGCCGAGAATGGGATAAGGAGGGGTACGGAAAACAAAATAGAGGTGCGTTCCGGGGAGGTTATATTCTCACGGAGTTGAAGGAAGGTTAATTGGGTCAGAGTGTCGTCGGAAGGTGCCAACCACATCTCCAGACAAATCGTCAAGCCTAGAATGGAGGGGGTTCTGACGCTGCGGGGGTGTTCAAGCGGCCGGATCACGAGCAATGACATTGGGCATCACATAGCTGCGGGAATCAGAATGCTTCGCCGAGCCTGATACATTAAGAGACTTGACTTCTTTCTGGAGGAATTTGTTTCGAAATCAGCAGGGAAAGTGCCCGATTGTCGGATCTGAGTTTTCGCCCTCTTCATGGACCGTCATCTTGTTGTGCTCTCCTTCCCGATCGAGAGGCAACGTTCATTTCATTCTGTTTCTTCCTCAGATCAGAGAAGGTTCCTTATGAGAGCTGTCTCCTCAGAGCAGCCCAAGTTAATCCATCGATTCAGCTCGAATACCTCTGTTCCAAACACTGTGATGATGCTCGTGCTCTTCATAGCCCTCGACACACGTTCTGCGGCATACGAGCGCGGCGTTTCGAAACGGAATTTCGTCAAGAGTCAATCCCGGGCAAAAAGTCATAAGACGAGCAGCTCTTGCGAGGGAAATCACGTTTGAGGAAAGGCAATCCAGTTGCTGATCTAACAGTTCAGTTGTTTACGTGTAGATTGGCTTGTATTCATTTCTGTGAAGGTCTCGTTGGAGAACTACGTTCCAGGTCACGCTTCTTGCGTAGTCCAGGTCATCCAGGTAATTAGTCGGAGCGCGGTCAACGCATTCCTCTCCTTGAACTTCACAAAGGAGGGGTCAAATCACAGGTCCGCCCCGGGCATCATGGAGGCTCGCTACGCCACTGGTGAAGTGCATTGTCGTCGTCGCTCCTTCTACTCAGTTTATTTCCTCTCAAATGTGATTCCTCCATCTGAATGCAGTGCCCCCAAACAGCATCAGGGAATATCGTTCCCTTTGTCCAGCCTGTCTCGTTCTTCACTTCCGGATTCTTCATAATTGCTTCATAGTTCCGAAAAGCCTCATCCAATCGAGAGTGAGGCCAATAAGGCGGATGTTGCAGAATTGGAGTCTTAATTCGAGCTTCCATAATCATTCGGTAAATGGCAGAGTTGTCGCCACCAGAAAATAAGTGTCATCAGCACATTCCAAGTCCAGATTGATTCTAACTCTCTGAGGGTCAGAGTCCAAACTTTTCCCACGAGATCAAATGTTCACTTGTCAGTCATCTCCAGCTCTCAAGCAATCCAGAGATGCCCACTCCTACCCACTCGACGAGCGGCTCGATGGATGTCGCGCCCTGGCTCCACGTGAGAAAGCAGACTCCACCGGAGAAGCACGAAGCAACGGTTAAGGTCAACTAGGTATCGATATCCTGGGCGGATGCTGTCCGGGTCGGGCTCCTGGCAACATGGACCACTATAACGGAGAACCTTATCTTCTCTCTCCACTGTGCGGCATTAGAGCTTTGATTTGCCTACATTTTTTGCTACATGCTTGGCGCTTTGGTTGAGGCTCGAACCTTCAATCAGGGTTATCGGGTATCTCTGATAGATAGTGATTGTGTACTGAATACCCATCAGAGGCATGGAAGACATTGCCGGTGGTGTCTGTTGCCAAGTATCCCGATAGCCGCATGCTCTCTTCTTAATCTATGTGAGCTTTTCAAGTACCTGACAGTTAACGGAACGCGGTAAAAAATGCATGCAATTCCCAAAGGCCCGAGGGAACCCGACGGAACATTCTTTACGGCTAATCTCGGCTTTCTGAGGGGCCCGAGTTCGTTCCTAAGGCCCAGCCGAAATTGAATACTTATTCCAGCAGAGTATGAATGCTAATAGACGACAGAGAATTTAGAGATTTCTACCTGGGAATATAGTAGCCGTTACTCGGCAGCACAGGGGTAAGTGGCGGTAAGCGGTAGCCACCGAAACACACGATCAAGTCGCGACTCCCCGCATAACTGCGAGATTCAAGAGATTGATTGGAAAGGAAGGTAGGTGTTCCTGATGAGTTAGCCAATCCTAGATGGTAACTCAACCAACCAAGCGGTAAGGGGAGTGGGGGTAAGCGGTAGCCACCGAAACACACGATCACGTCGCGACTCCCCGCATAACTGCGAGATTCAAGAGATTGATTGGAAAGGAAGGTAGGTGTTCCTGATGAGTTAGCCAATCCTAGATGGTAACTGGCTAAACAGGGTGAGAAACGGAGCACCCGTGGACTAGTGGTGGGACGAAGTGAAGTATATTCATTTCCACACCTATATATATGCTATCTGGATAACGAGGACTGATCATGAGCAGTTTTTGCTGCGTCAGCTCAAAACCCTCCCTTGCTCGTGATCCGCTGCTATCTTAGGGGAGACCGAGTTCTTTCCTGCATTCCAGAAAATTATCCAGCGTGAGGTTTCTCGTCAGTCTGTCCGCAGTCATCGCGGTTGTCGAGATGTATCTGATTACTACAGCACCGCTCGAAACCATCTCCCGGACGTAGTGATGTCGCAGATCAATGTGTTTCGTTTTTTTCTTTGTTGGACATCATTGTCGCTGAGTTGTAAGGCACCTTGATTCTCGCAATACAAGATCATGGGACGGTCGACAGTCACGCAGGGTAGCTCATCGAAATTCGACAACCATTTTATCTCCTGACAGGCCGCCGAGCAAGCCATATACTCAGCTTCCGTCGTTGACAGCGCTACCGTCGGCTGCTCCCGTCGTTTCAGCCGTATGGGGCGTTTTTCACGAAGTTATCGTGAAAACGTCAATATCCATCCGATCGGACTCGTCGGGGTTGCATTGGACGCGCGAAGCAAGCCGGTGATTCGCCCGAAAACCGATCGAAGTTATCTCATTTCCTCGGCTAGCTAGTCGAAAGTTATCTCATTCCATTTGGCGACCGAGGGCGGAAAACTGAATGAGGGTGATTCCCGGTGGAAACCAATAATCGTCAGATCGACCTTGCAGCTCAGTATTCGAATTATTCACCCATTCCTGAGTAACTCTCACCAGGAGAGCTACCTTCAATTCCGCTTCGTTGAGGAGTTTAGAGAGGAAATGCAAAAGAAAGTGAAGAGAACGAAATTAGCCAACGGGTGGGCCCTTGAAAAAAGGGTGAATACGATCGTTTGCCATTTCCGAAGGAAATGAGCTAACATCGATGGGTTCTACGGCGAGTGACCGCTTTCCTTTCGCGCGTCCAACGCGACCCCCACGAGTCCGATCGGATGGATACTGATGTTTTCACGATGACTTTTAGGGAGACCTCAGAGAAAAGATCGGTCAATCTTGAAGTGAATTCCTGATCGCTATTCCCATAATATCGATTTGAATAACGGAATCTTATGCCTAAGTGAAATCATTGAGCTCATGAGAGATCCGACGATTGAGCTCGATAGTGCGGAATCGCCTCAGGACTCAGGACCTCTGCCTCACAGGGAAACACCCGACCGGGTGGGGCGAAGCTCCATTCTGGCCAATCCTCAAACGGATCCAAAAGTTCTCATCGAGACGGATCTCTGAACTCGCTGGAGCTCGTGAGCAGCCAGCTTTTCCTGCAAAGAAAATCGGATCCTCGGCCCAAATATCGACGCAGTGGGAAAATGGCCGAAAAAAATTGTCAATATAGTCCCATTGCCCAGGGCCTCCTGAATTCGATGCTGCTGCATGTTTCCACCAGCACGAGTCACGAGTTCCAATAGCTTTCGTCTTCAAATGTCTCCTGAGCATTCCTCTCGCACCTTGCATTCGGCCGGAATTCTCCAGCAAGTGTGAATCTGGCTTCGTTGTTGATACCATGTTCACACTAATGATGACATAACTTGTTGGAGAAAGTACTTAGCATCGGCGTACGCTCGGAGTTAAGGGAAAGACTCAGAGGGCACAATCGGCCCCAAACTTCATGGAGCGATGACTGAGAAAACTCGTAATCCAATTACAGAGTTCCGGCCGGAGACCGGATGAGGGAACTGATTGAGGAGAGCGGAATGCACAACTCCATCGAATGCCTATGAGATAACAAGAGCAACAGGAATTGTCCGCCTTATTCTCCGATCGTCGAGTTCCAGGGATGAGTTGTACACAGCTGGAGATCACCAGTGGAGCGACCCCTCTGTCAAGAACCAAGGTTCGGTGCATGGGTGATAGGTATTGCACCGCGATGTAATCCATGTACATACGCTGAATCCTGAAATAAACCGCCGTTACCTGCGGCGGTGGCCGAGGGAAAGTGAGAAAAGAGATATTGAACAGAGGAAAAGAGAGCGTCGAACACGCTCGATTCAGAGCCGCGGTACTTTCCAAAAGCTACCAATGATTCTCTCTCGGTTGCCGCCCCGCGTATCGCGCGAGTCGCAAACAGCCCGTGTTATTTCCACTCGCCTATACCTGTGCGCAACACCCTCCGAATCGACTGTCTATCACTAGTGAGGGACGACTTCTCGAGATAGGAGAGGAGCTGACGATTCATGGCTTCTTACATGACCATGGTAGAATGGAGACCGGTCAGATCGGACGATAATTTGAGGGCGGGGAATACATCGCCTTCCTCGGGAATAGGTTGGACGAGAGCAAGCTTCTAAAAATCTGGGGAAATGCAAAAATCGAAGGAGAGACGGAAGAGTCCACGAAGTACAGCAGTTGGTTCAGGGGCACAATTTTTGGGACCCATTGCAGGCACACCATCAGGGCCTGGGGCCCTGAGCGCAAGTTCTCTTTAGCTTGAGCTCTCAAGTACTTTAAACGAGACGCATGGACCCTTTCTGAGAAAATGGATAAGCTTTCAAAAAACCACTGGGAGCGACTGTGTTCCTCGAACAGGGAATGAGTTCCTTGAGTCGGAGATGAAATGAGGAAAGGATGAGAGAAACTCGAAGTTCTTACGATGAACTCGAAAAGGATAAGATGCCTCTCGAAATACACGGAGAGGAGAATGAATCTCGCAATTCCTTCCAAAACTCGCAAAACTACCGCTTCGATCAGCCGTCTCAAGTTCTCTGATCGTTGCCTTCCACGGTCGCTGGTCCTCCTACTTTATCCTATCTAGGGTGGTCAAACTAGATCGGGAATTTTTTCCGCCTATTTTCGTTTGCCTGTTATTCGGAGCCCAATACGCGAATTTCGTTTTTTTTTTGTCGAATGCAGCTTATTTATTCGACCACATTTTTGGGCCAACCAATCGCCTCTATCGTTCTCCGTTTCGTTTGAACTCATGGCTCATGGAATTAGGCGACTTTTTCGCCCTCAAATTCAGAAAGCTAGTCAATGTTCCACAGGCGGAGCGGCTGGGCTCGCTCGGTTCCATGGGGAGGGGTGTCTGTCTGACAAAAAGTTCTCGGTGTTATCAGCATCCCGCTCCCAAGTGGGAGGAACTCAAGAGCCAACACAAAAAAATGTCGCCACAAGGGGAGGTGTCGCGGAACCCCTGAAACTTTCCGAAGAATGGTCTCCCGGATAGCGTGTTGAAGTTGCGTGGAGAAAAAAAAGTCGCCGATTTCTTTGAGCTTGGAATTGAAAAACGATAGAGACGATTGGTTGGCGTCATAACGTGGTCGGATCAATGAGCGACGTTCGGTGAAAATTAAATCCGAAATCCGGCTGTTCGGGTCCGAATAACAACCAAAAGAAGATAGCAAAAGAAAATCCAGACCCGATTGGGCCCGATTGTGGGTATCACTTGCTACCAGCTTGTGTTCCGTTTCCTTGTCAGTATGCATGCAGACGGATACTCGTCCAGCTTTGTGAACGCTCAGGAGGTAAACGAAGATACTGATTCGAGCGAATCCAGTTATTACGATGTCGTATATGGTGCGAAGCAAGCAGAGTTCTAAGTATGTTATCTGCTACCTGCGCTTCCCCTGGGGCTGCGATGGATCGGGTGGGCTCGGCTTTCGTGGCCTCAAGCCGAATCAGACCGCCGAAGCGGGAACATACTTAGGGAGATTCCATTTCCTCAGCATTTTCATCAGATAAGCTGATCACGGATCTGAACCTCAGACAAGCATTTCCTCCGTCCCTGGCCCTGTACTCCCTGTATATCACTAAACTAGGAAGGAGGATTCTATGAGCAAGATGTGGATTCGAAGCAATAGCAGACTAGGAGTTGAGGCTCAGCTGAGCTTCAAAACGAAGGAGAATGCGATCGTTATTCTCAATAACGCTAACGAACTGTCAACAAGTTTGAGGTTCGAAAAATACAATGACGGGCCCCAGCTGTGCCCGCCTTGGAGTGTAAAGGAACGATCACAGCATAAAACAGCACGACAGAACTCGCAGCGCTCTTATAGAGAAAACGCAGATGCCTTTGAGTCATTGGGCTGTGGGTATCACTGGCTACAGAGTGGACAATGAATTCATATCACACGCCGATCAAACACCACAAGTATGTACGTGGGAGATGCCAATGCGTTGCCACACCTTTGATGTACTCAGAGGGGGAACACGGCCATAGGCAGTGGTAGGAGGGTGATGGACGGATGGAGGGAATAGCCGTTCGCCCTCTGTCATCGTATGAGAGGAATTCTCGATCTTCGAATTTCGATGTCACATGCAAGGGTCAATGTACGACGAGGATCGATTGCTGTTTGGAGAGCGATCTGCCTACATTCCTGCAAAGATTGATAAGTTCGCTGGATCGCAAAAAATCATGTCCCATCGATCCAGGAGCACTCCTGACGGAGTCACCACAGAAACCCCCTGCATTTTCCGGGTTATTTTTCAGTCGCCAAAAAACATCAACCGAATCAAAGGAATGCTTCACCTCTGAAGAGTCCGAGCTGAGTGTGAATCAGCCGATCTTCAGCTCGAAATCAATCTCTAGAGCAGTGGCTCTCAGATTCCCCAGACGAATCGACCCCGGAATCACCTCCATGAGCCAATCAAGTATGATCAGATCAACCCCGCAATCAGTCACGTAGCGTCCGAAAATTATGGTCAGATCGACCTCGGAATCAGCGCCATGGACCCTACCTGCACTTCAACCTAGCACTACCACACTTGATCGAGCATGACTTCCCAGCGATCGAGCGAACAGGTCAGTGGCCGTTGAAACGCCAAGAAATGGAATCACAACAAAAATCGGTTTTCGTCGTACGCATAGGCTGAGATATGACTTATTTGACATCGAGAATTCCTCCCGAACCTCCCGTCAGGGGGAGGGGTAAAAAATTGAGCAAACCACCTCTTCCAGTCCATAAACCGAATCATGAAGTTCACCGACTAAGCAAGGAGGCGAGAGGATTAGCGGAGGAAGGAATACATGTATAATGACAGACGGCGAAGCAACTTACTTGCCCTAGCGAAGGCGGGAGAGCTATCAACTGGGAAACTTCGCTGTAGTTTTCAACGGATCGCCATTGCATCGTGAGCGGTGGAGGTCGTCCTTATGGGATGCACAACCGATCACTTCGATGGCGGAGAACTCCAGAGGAGAGTGAGGCACCAAGAATACCCGCATCGTGGGGAAATGAGAGCAGCGAAGAAAGTAGGTACCGCAGATGTGGCAGGAGGAGACGTCAACTTTCCGCCGAGAAATCGCCCCTGATGCTGTTTCAGAGGTCATACGGATCCATAAAGCCATACGCTACCCAGTGTCCGCATTGATGATGTGGGCAGAAAGAACCTTGTCACATCCGATGCCGTGTCCTCAATATCCCCGAAGACCAACTCGTAGTCTCTCGCTAGTTCCTCTCTCGCAACTAAGATGTAACTGTCAAACTCTAATTTCCGGCGAGCTCACCAATCTCAGTAATGACGGAAGCTCCGTAACTCGTAGTCCTTCTCGCAGCTGGATCGAATCATACTCACCACTGGCCGTCAGCGAAGTTCGTGATGTGATTCTAGTTCATTGCAGCGCTCGCGTATTTCGTTCTCTCGTCTGCAGCAAACTCAGTTAACGACTATTCATGGGGATCAGATCGAAGGTCGAGCCAATTCATATCTCATCAGACTGAGCGAAAATCGAGGGCTTTTGCGTCAGCAGCGCCAGTCGCGCATGATTGCTTCTGTTGTTCTGGAACTAGGTTTTCCTGATGATTGGCCTGTTTTCTGAACCATAACTGCTAGAATATCCGCTAAAATAATATGATAGCAAGGAACGTGCACGAGATCCGATGCCCAAGACCAGGAGCCGACGCAATGCGACGGTTCTAAATCGGTGTCGTCCGAGAAGCGCAGGGAAGAGCAGAGTATGCTCTCAAGGAAAAACTTTTATGATCACGATATCAAATTGTTTATTTCGGGGGCGGATAGCCTGTGTTTCTGAACGATAATTCAAACTTCTCCCTATTGACACCACTGAATCGCCCTCGCTCGAGCTTACTGCAAATCGAGGTGCCGGGGGGGGGGGGGGGGGGCGACCAGACACTGCTGGCGTTGTCCACATTCTCGCGATAAAATGAGTTCCGACCTCGACGTGTGTGACCAACACGATTTCCACAGAGGATTAGGCAATCTCCAGTCAGCGCAAACACCCTAAGAACTAATGAGCAGTTGCGGTCGGGCTTCCACCGGTCGGATGGTCATCAAGGCACGGTTGTTGCGTTGACCTGGACAGCCCATGCCGGAAAGGTATCGGTTTCAAAGAGGGGATCCGAGATGAAGAAAATGGCCACGCCGATCGCGATGATGGTGCAAAACTTGACCAGTATTCCAGGTATGAAGAGATCTTTGATTTCCAGCCGAGTATGTTCGTAGATGATGGTGTTCGCGGGGGTTCCCACAGGGAGCAGAAAACAGAAATTGCTGGCTATCGTTGGCGTGATCATGTACAGCAGCGGGTTCACGCGAGAACTTTCCGCGAATTTAGCGAAAATCGGCACGAGCACCGATACAACTCCTGCGTTGGCCAAAACCTCTGACAGGAAGGACGCAAATACTGAGAATATGAAACACACCAGTTTCGGATTGAGAGATGATAGGACCATCAGGTGTGAACTTATCCATTGCGATAACCCACTCTGAGCCGCAGCCTCAGCCAATGCGAAGTTGCATCCGATGAGGAGGATGACGGTCCATGAGAGTCGAGCCTGGATAGCGTCCCAGCCCAGTATCGGTGGCCCCCCGAGTCGGGAGGGGTCCCGCGGAAGAACCAAAAGCAAGAGCACGACAGCCACGGCCACTGTGGAGTCCTTGGGTCGGAATTCGAAGAATGTTGCCCAGCCCTGCATGAACGTGGGATCTCGCAGGAGCCAGAATAGAACCAAAACGACAAAAAGTGACAACACAGCGCTTTCCGCAAAAGTCACGGCTCCAAGAGCCTTGTACTGGACTTCAATGACGTTGCCAGACCTGGTGGGCAGCTTCGGACGTGCGCAGAAGAATACCAGCCAGACCGCAATGTAGCTGAGGCTCAAACTGATCAAAGTTATCGGAAGCGCGTACATCATCCAAGAAACGTAGTCGACTGGCGTTCTCGCGTTCGGGTACAGGAAATCCAGGATTGAAGTGAACACAAGGTTCGAAGCGGCACTCGTTATCGTGGTCGTGGCCCCGATGTTCGCCCCGAACATCACACTGAGAAATAGGCATAGCCGCACTCGTTTTGTTTGTCCTATGATCGACTCGCTCAAGGGCTCAGAGACCTTGGAGATGAGCGACTCGGATTCCGCCTCCAATTGGACTTTCTCCGGAGAGTCCTGGTTCAGAATGTGGCCGAACAGCTCGTCGCAAATCCGGTCGACCACCGGCACCATCATCGCCGTAATCGCGACGTTATTCACCCAAATCGAGAGAAAACAAGCGACGGCCATCACTCCCAAGCAGAGCGATTCGGGTTTCGTGCCGAACACCATGAGACCGGAGAGTGCAAGCCTCCGGTGAAGATTGCACTCGACGATTGAGATCGCGATGATGAGCGTTGCTACAAACATCATGTTGGCTTCTTGCATGTAACAAGACGCAGTTTTGTCTGCCGACAGCACGCTCAGAGTCGGGAGGAGCACGACGGGGAGCAGTGAGCATCCTCCCAGCGGAATGGGCTCGAAGATCCAGAACAGGGCTGTCAGTGCGAGCACGTAGGCACATCTGATCTTCCGATCCTCGTAACCGAGGAGCAGACCCGGCAGAAGCAGAAGCGGCAACAAGCCGAAGCACAGTCGTCGAGCGAGCGACATCGTCCACGTAGTGGAGTCGATTGGAGAGCTATCTTTGATGAGCTTCCGCTGGCACTCTTACACTATTTATGGGAGCCCACTAAAGGAAAACATAAAATGGAGATCAAGGTCCTGATTTCGGTATTTGGCCACTGAGCAAGAAGGGCGGACAATCACGAGGCTGATGATAGAGATCGCCGCGGATTCAATCTTACAAAGATATTTTCGTGTGTTTAGGACTCCTCCTTCGATTCAACGTTCCCCCGAGGAAATCGCTCTCCTCACGAACATCCAACGTGTGACCTCCTCAAACAGGGGCTTGATTTCGTGAGTTTCTTCACCGAAGTGCTGGTGGTTCCGACAAATGTTCATGGAGCAAAACTTCAAACGCTGTCAACTGAAGGGGTGCAAACCAGGTTTCGCGCGAGAAGCTTGAGCGAGGGTATGAACGGAGAATATCGCTCTCCTGCACTTTTCCTGGCCTGGGAATCTTCGAATCGTGACCTCCCACATACTATTCCCGAAAACGGGGAGGTCGAAGGAACTCTCCGGTGGATTCCTGGACCCCCGAAGACAGAAATGTTCCAGCATCACCATCAAAAAGAGGCGAATTCGACTGAAGATTTCTTCTCCTGTCCATCGAACCTGAGTATCTATCAGGGAGACAGAAAAGCGAGAGCAAACTCGGAACTAGTGAGTCGGATTAGAATATTCGCAATACGGTTCGCCACGAGCCCCTGAACTAATTAAAGATCGAGCGAGCGAAACACGGGATAGTTTCTGATGCATCTAATGAACCTGATAATCTTACACACTCACGAGCGTGCGACGAGGGATCGTTGCAATTCTGGATTTCCAGAATTCTCGAAATTTCTGAACAGCGAATTTTTTGAAGCGCTGTTGCTCGCGCCGGTGTCCCGGAGTTGCACGATCCAAGCCCGCAGGAACATATCTGTACGGTTTTCTTCGAGGGAGACGAGCTAATTACATGAAGGGCAGGCAACCCTCGTGGCGATTGGTATGCCGATATGGAATGCAGCTCGAACGCCCCAGATCCAGCTCTGTATGACATTCTCACAATGTTCCGAGGCGTCCCAGGTAAGAAAATCTTCCTGGCAAAGGAAATCTCTCACAATCCGATCTAGTGAAGTTGAAGAGAGAAATCTCGTGAGCTGCTTAAACTTGTAGGATGATTTCACCTAACTGACATCTGGCCGCAGTGTCGCAATTGATTGACGCGTCGAATTCTTCCGATGGATATGGACCGTCGTCCCGGCGGGTTCCTTCTCGAAATTCCTTCGGTGCGAATGGAGTCAGACAGTGCTGAGCAAGGATCCGAGCTCTGAGTCGGTGCCTCATAGGTTGGCGCTTTCGGGGCTCTAGGAGAAATTGTCGCAGACTTCAATGGGCAAACTCGCACAGGAATCCCATCCTGCTCATTTTCGTCCCCCCATCACAGGTTTTCCACAGAAGAACTCTGATTGGACGACCTTCTGGGACTGAGACCGTCGCCTCAGAGTAGAGAGACAACAAACTACCACGGAGAGCTGAAGTTCGGCGTCACGTGTTTCTCCGCCTTGAATTGGAGCGATCCAATAAATTTCGTCGAGGAAGAATCAGCACCGCTATTTCTTCCAAATGGGCGGAAGAAAGGATCCGGGAGAACGTCCCTAGGAGATGGCTTCTTATATGTACATTGCCGAGCTACACGGACGGGCGCAGATATCGGATTCGAAATGCTTTCAGACAGGAGGAGGTCGATACACGCTTAGAGAATTATAACACCCGACCTTCGTTTTCGATGTCTTTCTTCACAAATCAGTGGCTTCACCGAACAGGCCGGCCAGAGATCAAAACCGTTCGGCTCATGCCAGCTAACGCTGTCAATGACGATGCGCTGTTCAGGAGCATAGGAGGGCTGCAAGGAGGAGTTATCAGGGGGGCGAGCATTACGTAGAGGAAGAGTCCTAGTCTTGGAACATGAAGTGGTGAAAGACCATGTGCTACCGATGGCCGACATTTGGCGATGTTCCAGTGCCTAAATGTGGTCGGTTTTCGAATTTGCGGTTATCGATGATTGCAGAGAACTTTCTCTGGGAGATTAACAATAAGAGACAGCCCGTGTGGTTTCTGATTCGTTCGGCTCTCAAAAACTCCCGGAGATCACGATTTCCGGATTGACATAGCTGAACCTGAAGCGATGCTCTGACCTCTCGCTCGAGACATCTTTGGACTGCCTCCGAGGCAAATCTGTACGTGACGCGTGGACCGCGCTGACCCTCCGGCCATCTCAAGTGACTCAAAAACAGTACGACGGCGTACTGTGGTCGGAGGTGTGGTTTCCGAAGCAGTCCGCGAGAGTAACGAAGGCAGTTGGTCTAGAAAATTTTTATTGTCTGGGGAACAGAAGAGTTTCCTAAGACTCGAGCTGCTCGGCTGGTTTTGGAAAAGAGCATCTTCATCCAGAACGAGAGTTTAGCCAGGATTCTTTGGTTCCGGATGCCCCGAGAGTATTAAGTGAATTATCAAGTTCAGGCAAAGCCATACTGTTTCCCGTGACCGTCCCCGTCTAATCACCAACCGGAATCCGACCTCGATGTCTTAATTTCCTCACGAACTGTCCATGTTGAGTGAAAGTCCCTTGATCCATCAGATTGGGCCGGATTCATCCGGAAGATGACCGCGCGGAGGCGCTAAGCAAATCTCCATGGGGGAGCAGCCCGCAGTGACCGAACCGTTATCCAAGCGGACGTGAGTGACCGGACTATGGTCCACAAACTGCGGTGGACAAGCCCTCACCTCCTTGAGGTCAGCTCCTGAACCCCGAGAAACGTTACCGACCTCCTTGAGAAACAGTTTTTCACTGCGAGGGTCACTCTTCCATCGTTGGTTCAAGAGAACACCGATCGATATGATACTTGCATTGATCATCGAGCAGAGACCCACCGCTGAGTATAGAGAACGTTCGCCAGTTCTTATTCACTCATACATGACTCCTTCCGCAGTTGGCCTTGGTATCTACGAATTGGATCAGAAGCTCCCCCTTCTGTCAGTCGAGCAGCAAAAAAGAAATAGTCAAGAACTGCGCTTCTTGTTGTATCCTGGTTAGACTTCGACACATCGGGGTCAAGCTACAGATTTAGTTGGACCAGACGAATTACGGTGGCCCAGTGCGTTCCAGGCTCTCGGGTTCTCCGTCAAGCTTAGAGTCACAGGCTTGCGCTCGTGTTCGATGTCCGATATCAGCGGATCATGGGGAAATCCTTGCGATCGTCTCTGGGAATTCACGAGCCGCAAAGTGAGGGGATCGGTTTTTCCTTCGCGGTTGTTCAAGTGAAGAACAGCAGTTGAGGCGGGCTGAAACCAACGGGACGCGGGGTTCGGAATGAGCGGGAGCTTCCCGAGAGCAGTTACAACCTTTGAAAATATGACCGAAAACCCAGACACGATGGGGGTTTTGTCGGAAGCAGGAGGGATGCTGCGAAGTCTGAGGCCGGGAGCATTCGGTTTTCCGTGGATGATCGCGGGTAATAAGCATTCCGGGGAACATTTCGATCGACTTCATCCGTACTTCTCCTCCTGGGTCGGAGAAAATACGTAAGTCGTTCCCGACAAAATGTTCAATGCTGTGACCTGGCGCGTGCGTCGACATCATCCATGTCGATCCTCGATGACGAGAGTCCCCGACCGTCGTGAGCTGGACTCGTCCTCCGTTTTGGCTCCAAAACCAATGTCCATTCGAACCGAAGGTCAGCTTGTCACGGGACAAGCCAGGTCGAATCATAGCCTGGAACTGAAACGCCTGCAGGGCAACAATTATGCGCCGTTCGTACCATTAAGCGAGGATAATCCGATAAACGGATTAGGATATCTAATTCGGACTAAGCTCAGTCTTCGAGAGGCACAAAATATGATTCCAAAGCTCGACAGAGTCCGAAGGGTGTCGAACGATTCGGCTCATAACCCGTCACGCTGTCGACACCTTCAGCGGGGATCGAGCAGCATCGGTTAAGCCTCTCAGCCGCGACTGTTTTGAAACATTTTCTCATCTACGCAGATACACCTGCCAGATATGTGGTATTGCGATGTAGAATGAACTAGAGATCAGTCAGCTGAGATCGAGGGACGCGACCTTGTGCGGCACCTTCCCAAGGGGTCCCTGCCCCAATCTCTCAAACTGTTCACAGAGAATCTATCCATTCCACCATGGAGCCCAAAACCGGAACCGTCGGATCGCCATGTCAACAACAACGAGGGAGCTTACGTTCGACTGGAAATCTCAGAGGAGGGCGTTCAAGTTTTCGTTCCTCAAGTGATCCAGGATCGATGGCGTTTATTGATCGCCTCTACCGCATGATATTGAATATTTATCGATTTCTCATGACTAGGAATCCATGTAGTAGCGATCTAGGCACGACGACCAAATCGTCGCGGCCAAACATGCCTTCCTAATTTTCGACTTCCACCCATCCTGTGTCGGTCTCTATGGTCGAGTGGGAAGCCGAAGATTGACCCAGATGGGTCGCAATTTTCCATCAGGACTCGATTCTCCGAAACCTGGTCGGGGCCTTCAGCTTGGGATATCTTGGACCTGAAGGTGACTGCGTGCGGTGTTATGCCTCAGGTCCTTCGGAATCCACAACGACTGTTAGGAATGAATTCTCTCTGCGCAAAATCGCCTCCCAGGAAGTTCGAGCGGAAAACTTCGAAGATATCAGACGATGGGTACCCAACCGGAAAAATCGTGAACTTGCTCCAGCTCAGGCCCCTCCGTCGCGATGTCTACGCATAGGCACGTATAGATTGGAGGACCAATTAACTGCCTGGATCCACATGTATGTTGAGTCCTTCAAAGAGTTCTCGCGATTTCTGGATGCTCTCAGATTCATCAGATGACCCGCTAAGATCATGTCTAGCCGTGCCAGTGGAGGAGGGCGCAGGATTGAAGAAAGAGTAAAGGAAACCAGATCGTGAAAGTCGGTGAACCCAGGTGTCATCAAGGCTGTCCTAGGATATAAGAGAGATGACAACATATGCTCGTCAGGAGGGTCAGGAGGGAAATGGATTCGTTCTGTTAAGCAGCAAGCCCTCACACTTCGATCCATGCGTCCAAACATTTGCTCTGACGGAGTTGATATGGGATCGAATGGGAGACGGGCGTCTCAAACACCCGGGGCCCAGCCACTCTTGAGCTCGTTAATAGTCAGATCTATTTTGAGGCTGAGGACGAACATCGAATATGTCGAAGTTCATGGAATCATCGAACGATCCTTGGAGAAATATT